>WNWK01029223.1:0-24625 GCA_009830355.1 Cherax destructor | reverse complement strand
TTTCTTCTAATTTTTACTAGTTCTTGTTCTTATTTCCTCTTATCTCCATGGGGAAGTGGAATAGAATTCTTCCTCCATAAGCCATGCGTGTCGTAAGAGGTGACTAAAATGCTGGGAGCAAGGGGCTAGTAACCCCTTCTCCTGTATATATTACTAAATGTAAAAGGAGAAACTTTCGTTTATTCTTTTGGGCCACCCTGCCTCGGTGGGAAACGGCCGACGTGTTGAAAGAAGAAGAAGAATTATTGCATAAAGGATTCCCTGACCTTCAACTTTGCACCTGCATAATTTTGTAAATCCTGCATCAAATTTTGTATTTTTGGTGTCATTAGCTTTTGAAAAAAATTCTCTAATATTTTAGAAAATAAAATACATTGGACCCCCGGTTTACGTACTGCTCCAAACTCGAACAATTATGTAAGTGTATTTTTGTAAGTGCTTGTGTAAGTGTATTTTTGGGGGTCTAAAAGGACTAATCTAATTTACATTATTTCTTAAGGGAACAAATTCGTTCGGTAATGGCACTCGAACTGCATTCTGGAACGAATTATGGCCGTTAACCGGTGGTCCACTGTACATCCTAAAAAAAAAATTCAACACAGAAAGGGCTTTCAATTTGGGGATGTCAACAGTAAAAGGGTTAAAATTTCATTCTCTGAAATGTAGCTAAAATTTTGTTCATTTTTGGTAGTATTGTACATCTTTTAATTTTTTTTTATCTACATTAAAGTATTTTTTCAGGTGTAGACCATAGTACTGCTGCACATTCTAATTTTTGTCTAATGTACTGTAGGGGGCAAACAGCTTTTAATAGGATTATATTTATATATTTGAAGGAGGGATGGGGATATTTGCAGTTTTGAAAAACTGTAGTATCGTTACCCCTCTGGCAAGACAGTGATGAAGTGAGTGATGGTGGAAGTGTTTCTTCTTTTTTGGGTCACCTGCCTTGATGGAAGACAGCCAGTTTGTTTAAAAAAAAAAAAAAAAAAGGAAAGTTACTTTAAAGTATGTCATTGTAGCTAACGAGTTTCATACTACAGTTACCCCTTAACCCTTTGGGGGTCCAAGGGGTCTCTGAAACTCGTTCTCAGGGTCCACGAATTTAAAAAAAAAAAAATTCTTATGAAACGATAGAGAATCTTTTTCCGATCATAACACCACAAAAAATATGAAATTTGATAAAAAAATAACGGAATTATGCTTTCGCGAAGTTAGCGGTATCCATGACATTTACGCATCAGCGATTTCGCCCACTTTGAGCCCTATTTTCGGCAAATTCCAATGTTTCAGTCTACTAAAATTATAGCTATTTCACTAGAACTCCATTTCTTCTATCAATTGAGTACAAGAAACTGCCTATTTACCAATTTCAACTACCCAAAATAGTGGTCAGAAAATGGCAATTTGGCCAATTTCACACAAATTTCAAACGATGCCAATTTCAAAATAGGGTCCATAATAAACAAGGCAGACATTCCTGGCACTAAAATAACATCTTCTCTGTTCATTAGTCATGTCTCCAGGCCCCTCTTACATTACTTTTGCTTTCCATTTTCAATTTTTATTCTCACAAAAAATAGAAGATTTACTGTTATGTATACAACTGCATCATTATAAAAAAGGTATAAATAATATCAGCGCACTTGTGCAAGAATATTACTCTCCAATTGATGTGTATTGGACGCATAGTGTGATTTGTTTACTATTGAACATCGGCCAAAATCGAACATTTTCGCAAATTTGCGCTCAGTTTCAAGGTACTTGTCATCGTGAAACCAGTCAAAATTATCTCTATTTCTGTAATATATCATCTATTCTATAAAATGAGACTAATAAAACGAGAATACAAGCATAAATACCATACGAAAATAGACTGCAAAGTCGCTCTTTTAAACCAAAAACACGGTGAGTTTTTTTTCCTCATTATGCACTGTGTGGTGCAGGAATTTTTTTATACTGCGCACACTGACCGCACAGACCCATTCCATCACATCTAGGCCTAACAGCCTGTTTCTGCTTGATTTGAGGGCGCTAGAATTTAGGCGTGTATTGTTCCTTTGTATAAAGGCAAAGGGGACAAAAGAGAGTGCAAAAATTATAGGGGAATAAGTCTGTTGAGTGTACCTGGTAAAGTGTATGGTAGAGTTATTATTGAAAGAATTAAGAGTAAAACAGAAAGCAGGATAGCAGATGAACAAGGGGGCTTTAGGAAAGGTAGGGGGTGTGTAGACCAAGTGTTTACAGTGAAACATATAGGTGAACAGTATTTGGATAAGGGTAAAGATGTTTTTGTGGCATTTATGGATTTGGAAAAGGCGTATGATAGGGTGGATAGGGGGGCAATGTGGCAGATGTTGCAGGTGTATGGAATAGGAGGAAGGTTACTGAAGGCAGTGAAGAGTTTTTATGAGGATAGTGAGGCTCAGGTTAGAGTGTGTAGGAGGGAAGGGGACTATTTCCCAGTAAAAGTGGGCCTTAGACAAGGATGTGTGATGTCACCGTGGTTGTTCAATATATTTATAGATGGGGTTGTAAGAGAAGTGAATGCGAGGGTCTTGGCAAGAGGTGTTGGGCTAAAAGATAAAGAAGCAAATACAAAGTGGGAGTTGTCACAGTTGCTTTTTGCTGATGACACTGTGCTTTTGGGAGATTCTGAAGAGAAGCTGCAGAGGTTGGTGGATGAATTTGGTAGGGTGTGTAAAAGAAGAAAATTGAAAGTGAATATAGGAAAGAGTAAGGTGATGAGGATAACAAAAAGAATAGGTGACGAAAGATTGGATATCAGATTGGAGGGAGAGAGTATGGAGGAGGTGAATGTATTCAGATATTTGGGAGTGGACATGTCGGCGGATGGGTCTATGAAGGATGAGGTGAATCATAGAATTGATGAGGGAAAAGGGTGAGTGGAGCACTTCGGAGTCTGTGGAGACAAAGAACCTTGTCCATGGAAGTAAAGAGGGGAATGTATGAAAGTATAGTTATACCAACGCTCTTATATGGGTGTGAAGCATGGGTGATGAATGTTGCAACGAGGAGAAGGCTGGAGGCAGTGGAGATGTCATGTCTGAGGTCAATGTGTGGTGTGAATATAATGCAGAGAATTCGGAGTTTGGAAATTAGGAGGAGGTGCGGGATTACCAAAACGATTGTCCAGAGAGCTGAGGAGGGGTTGTTGAGGTGGTTTGGACATGTAGAGAGAATGGAACGAGACAGAGTGACTTCGAGAGTGTATGGATCTGTAGTGGAGGGAAGGCGGGGTAGGGGTCGGCCTAGGAAAGGTTGGAGGGAGGGGTAAAGGAAGTTTTGTGTGCGAGGGCTTGGATTTCCAGCAAGCATGTGTGAGCGTATTTGATAGGAGTGAATGGAGGCATATGGTTTTTAATACTTGACGTGCTGTTGGAGTGTGAGCAAAGTAACATTTATGAAGGGATTCAGGGAAACCGGCAGGCCGGACTTGAGTTCTGGAGATGGGAAGTACAGTGCCGGCACTCTGAAGGAGGGGTGTAAATGTTGCAGTTTTATAACTGTAGTGTAAAGCACCCTTCTGGCAAGACAGTGATAGAGTGAATGATGATGAAAGTTTTTCTTTTTCGGGCCACCCTGCCTTGGTGGGAATCGGCCGATGTGTTAATAAATAAATAGTACGTCAATAACCCCAGGGCATAAAACGTACTAGTACGACCCAAACCCCGAAAGGGTTAAGCAACATGGGTTTGAACTGCTCGAGTCCGCTTATATGTGGATTTTCTCAATAACTATATTGGAATTTGTTTTTTGAGATTTGCGACAATTTCAAAAAACTTGTAGACGAACAACATAGCCTAGAAATATGAAAAAAATAAGAAATGAATGAATAAAATATAGTATGTAGATGCTAGTCTACTTTATATGTAATTTACTACCATAAAATATATACAAATCTATTATAAAAAGTTTAAATTTATCAAAACTTATGCACATAAACTCAGATACATGGCACCATTCGCAGTCAAGAGAAATGTATACAGTATTAAATCATAACTGCATAAAATTTACTGTAGTGCAGTTAGTTGATCTTTTCATTTTTGATGTCTAGTGTTAGTAATATGTATAACATCTACAGTGTTTTGTATCATATAAGACAATATTGATGTAGATACTGACAGACATGATTCATCTTGTAAACAGACAACACAGACTTACAGTATCAATAAATACAGTACAGTACTGTATGTAAATGTATTTTATCTTCCTTTAGATTTTCTTGATATTTTCTTTTCTCTTTCTTTCTTTATTGTAAGAATACAGTATGTGTGTTAATCGACTGTTTGTTATCGGTAAGGCTTCCTGTCAACAGTAGGCTATTAGTAAAGTTTTTGGGGGGTCAAATTTTTCGTGGATTTTCGATTGCGAGGGGGAGAGGTCAGCACCCCTATCCACCGTGTTGTTCAAGGGTCAACTGTACTATTGTATCTTTAATGAATTTCCATTGATAGTCTTGTACTACTTATAAGTCTTCCTATCTCCCTCTCTAGTCTTTCATCTACCACTTTATTTGTTCACAGTTTATACTCTGCCTTTGACCCCCCCCTTTCTTTTTTATCTCAAATTTCCATTACATGATACTTATGAAGATAAATTCATACATTGATCTGCCAGTATTTCTTCGGTTAATCCAAATCTTGTAGAAATCTAGTAATTTTTATTCTTGCATAAAATTTTGTGCATCAATTTTTTTGTTTATTTCTTAAGGCAAAATATTTATAGCAATTAAAAACATTTCAGGGCAAGTAATAATTCATGTTGGCACCATACTGATGACATTAGCCCATCAGAAAAATCCTTTCATCACTTTGTATTTTTTCATTTCAAATTGAAAATTTTTCATTCATTTTAAGTTTGGCTATTCTTCTTTCTTCTTTCAACAAACCGGCCGTATCCCACCGAGGCAGGGTGGCCCAAAAAGAAAAACGAAAGTTTCTCTTTTTAACTTTAGTAATGTATACAGGAGAAGGGGTTACTAGCCCCATGCTCCCGGCATTTTAGTCGCCTCTTACGACACGCATGGCTTACGGAGGAAGAATTCTGTTCCACTTCCCCATGGTTAATATAAGATGGCTATTGTTCTACCTATATTTTGTAGTTTCCAGATCTGCCCATTTTATTTCTTGTATTATTTCTTTGGGTATCATTGTAGCTTGGTAGATTTGATGCACTAGCTGAGTAGATGCACTAGCAAATTATAACATCTATCATTCTGTGCACTTGTAAACAGTAAAGGTTGAATAGTCGCTTCCTGTACATAGATGACAAAATACCCAAAATCTTGCATTTTCTATTATATTTGCATTTATTTGCCAAGGATTAGTTAGGTTGTTTTATTACTTGAGGGGAATGTTAGGAAATAAATTCAGTTTAGACATAGAGAGGATGGAGCAAAATAGGATGATTAACCCTTTCAGGGTCCAAGGCCATTTTTGGAAGGGGTGCGCCAGTGTCTTAAGAATTTTCAAAAAGAAAAATTCTTATTTTTTCTTATGAAATGGTAGAGAATCTTTTTCTGAAGGTAATAAAACAATAAGTAAGAAATTTGATTGAAAATTGACGAAATTATGCTCTCGCGAATTTTGATGTGTCAGCGATATTTACGCATCGGCGATTTTGCCAACTTTGACTCCCATTTTAGGCCAATTATACATTATTCCAGTCGACCAAATTCTTAGCTATTTCACTAGTATTACTTCTATTCTATCGATTGAGCACAAGAAATCGCCCAGTCAACTGTTTCAACTACAAAATAAAGTGATTGGAAATTGGTAATTTAGCCAATTTAACTCAAAGTTCAAAATATTCCAATTTCAAAATAGGGTGCAGAATAAACAATGCAGGCATTCCTGGCACTAAACTAACATTTCCTCTGTTCATTAGTTCCATTTTCAGTCTTTACAATGAATTCCATTTTTATTTTTTATTCACATAATGAATTTTTATTCAAACCAAAAAATGGAAGATTTACTGTTATGCAATATTGTAATAATTGTACAAATAATATCACCACATTTGTGAACTTATATTAGACCCACCAGCTGGAGCGTATTAGACGTGTGAGGTCATTTGTTTACTCTTGAACATCGGTAAAAATTTAACATTTCCGCTATTTTGAGCTCAGTTTAAAGCCATTTCCTTTATTAAAACCAATCAAAATCATCTCTATATCTGTAATATATTTTCCATTCTATGAAATGAGACCAAGAAATTGCAAATACAACTATAAAAAGTATACGAAAAAATACTGCAAAGTCGCTGTTTTAATCGAAAATTACGGTTTCAGTTTTTTTTCTCATATGCACTGTGTGCTGCAGGATTTGTTTTATGTGGTGCACACTTACCATAAGATGTATTCTCTCATATCTAGGCCCAAATTTACCGCTCACAGCTTATCTGAGTGAGCCGAGCTCATGACGTAGAACTACGGTTTGGACCCTGAAAGGGTTAAGAGGGTATATAAATTTGTGGAGAGAAGGAGGGGTAGAGTCTTTCCCAGGATGGGGTATAAGGTGAGGGAGTTTGAGAGCTAGGGAATTAGACATCCAACAGGCTTGTGCGAGGATGTTAGAAGCAAATGGAGGCAAATGAGTATGATTTGACGTGCTTTTGGGGTGTGGGCAAGGTAACGTTTATAGAGGAATTCAGGAAAACCGGTTCTGGAAATGGAATGTATAGTGCCTGCACTCTGAAGGAGGGGTGGGGATGTTGTGGTTCAGAGGGTTATCTAAGCTGTGATGTTGGCATGGTTCTGGCAAGGTGGTAATTGAATGAATAACTGAAGTTTTTTTTTTTTTTTTTGTCACCCTACCTGGATGGGAGATTGCCGATGTGTTAAAAAAAGAAAAATCTCTCACTGTATGGGATGTTTTAAATGAATCTGGACCAAAGTGTATTTTTCGGCATATAAGGGGCGCTTCTTTTTTCACAAAAAGTCTAAAAAAATCACCATGTGCCTTGTATGCTCAAGGTCAGGGTCAAGAGTAGGCTTTGGGTTATGCTTTAGCATAAAGTAAGAGGGTAATTAGCCCTTGAATGTGATTACTGATTCACCATTATGATACTAATGTCATGCGCCTTATATGCCAGAAAATAAGGTATCTTGAAGTGAGAGAACTTATTAGTTTTATGTACAGTAGGGCCCCACTTTACGGTGTTTTGCCTTACACCATTCCGCTAATACGGACATTTCAAATTGTGACCAAAACTCGCTATACGGCTCCCCCACCTAACTTTCTAATGCGGTCACTGTGCCCCACCCGGTTTGTTTACATTCTGCATGAGCTCTGTGAGCACCTCGTCTCTCCATTATGTCTGGAAACTTTCCAAAATTTCAAGTGTTTTAAAGTTATTTCATGTTTTATACTCTGATAATTATACTTATGTGTACCTGTACCTAAATAGACTTACACTGTGCTGCCATGCAGGTACACATTAAAATCACTAAGGGTGTCTTATTAGTCTTGAGGACGCCATATTAATAATAATAATACGCAATAATAATCACTCTGAGGCGCATTAAATGTTGTATATTACGTTAATATAAACATTTTCATTAATCCATCTATGATATTTTTTTCAAAATTACAGTATATAATAAACACTACGTAACATAAACATGATAAATACACCCCACAGTAGAATAAATTGACATAAATATGAGATGTTACGTGTAGATGAACGTGTATCAACCCATAGCCTGATGCGTTTGTCTGTTTACATAACTCCGCATCTCTCTCTCATTTATTTGTTTTACCTCGTTTACTCACCTCTCACCCTACATTAAGACTACAAATATTTTAAAATAAGTAATGAATGTACTGTATATGTATTTTTATCGTTCTGGGGTACTTTAAATGTCGTAGTACATATATTACATGTGGGTGGGGTGACCTGGTGGGCTACCATACCTCCCACACCTGACTTCTTACAATAAATACTACTATCTTCTCACCCTATATTAAGACTACAAATATTTTAAGGTAAGTAATGAGTGTACTGTGTGTATTTAACTTTTTAATGTTTTTAATGCCTAGTTCAATTGCTAACTTAATATATGTTAGTGTAAACTTATCTGGCATTTATAAATGGAAAAAATAGCGTTCTGCTTTCCGGCAATGTCCGCTTTCTGGCGGTAGCCTGGAACCTAACCTGCCATATAAATGGGGCCCTACTGTACTGTACTTTGAATTAGTGTTGAGAACTTCAGACTGGAGTAGGAAAAGTCTAATTTTAATTAGTTTAGAGATAGAAAGTGGGCATGGAGGGATTTTTTTCTTTAGATTACTTATAAAACTGTTTATCTTGTAAGCTATAATGCACAGAGACTGACTTTCAATGCCCCTCTTGTTCCAACGTGAATGAATCAAATGAGGCTTCAGAAGTATGACATAGGATTAGTATTTGATATGTAATAAATTTTGTTTACATATCTAAATATTACTTATAAATTCCTTAGTTAGCAGAATAGTAGTTTTAGAGATAATGTAAATTTGTTTGAATTTAATGTAATAACACTTGCAGTGAGGGTGGAGTTGAGACTACTGGCAGCGGAGGATGTGACACTGGGTATTCCTCTCGCTGCTCCACCCCACCTGGGCCTTCCTGTCTCTCTGATGCTATTGACCCAAAACACGGTACCAAGTGAGTACGAATCTTGGATAGAGAAAACTTAGAATATTTTTTTTGAACAGTGGAGGAAAGGTGGATGTTTTGGTATTAGAAACTATTGAGAAGTAAAAAAAATTCAGATTTTTTTATATTGAAATTGAGGGGAAGAGTTAAATGGTACAGAAGCATTAGTTATGGTGTAACCAAATCTTTTATTCTTCAGTTATTTAAATGTATGTTCAGTGTACCAGAAAATTCTTTCATGTGCGTATCACTAAAAATTTTTTGAAACTTGGGGTATTACAATGAATGAGTGGATTGGAGTCAGTAGAGAATATTTTGAAAGGCTGTGAAATTTATAAACAATTATGAAGATTAAAGATGAAGTTTTTTAAAGGTTAAAGAATGCATGAAAAATTACTCTCAGGATTTAATGTAAAAAAGCAATATGAGGCATTGAGGCAAAAGAAGTAGGATGAGGGAGTATTATTGCAAGGAAAGTTTTCGGTTTAAATAGATGAAAAATGTTGAAGATTGCAGAGGGGGTTTGTGAGTAGTCTTCTAGCCAGGAAAAGACAAGTCACTTAAAATATAGCTAGGTAAATTCCGGTGGAACTTTTTATTGGGGAGACGTGCAGACATATTGACAAAAATATGTTAGCACGGCCTGGATAACCTGCTTCTAGTAGAAAAACCTGGAGAAAATAATGAATAGGTAGTGATATTGAAAAAAAAAAAAAGTTGATTGGATTTTGCTCTGCAAGCTTTCATACTTTCTTAGGAGGGATTAAGGCATTTGCAAGATTTTAAAATATTGTGGCAAGCAACTAAACGAATGTATTAATATTGGTAGAATTACCGACTATGTTATGTTAAGTAAAGGACACAAATGAAACTAATGTGACATTTTATTGTGGCAACGTTGCGCTCTCCAGGAGCTTTATCAAGCCGTTACGGCTTGATAAAGCTCCTGGAGAGTAAAATGTTGCCACAGTAAAATGTCACATTAGTTGCATTTGTGTCTTTATTTAACAAGTAAAGGAATGTTGATGGGAAAACAGCAGCTGTCTAGGAAAATGCAGTAGTACTATCCTGTCTAAAAAAAAATTGGAAGCCTGTTATAATTTTGTACTGTGATGATATTGCTGTATGTTCCATATGAGTTTGGTGCTTGTTTACAAGTAGTGGTACCTCGACTTACGATATTTTTTCATTCCAGAATGCTGTTCAAGTGCCATTACCAAACGAATTTATCTCCTTAAGAAATGTAAAATAGACTAGTCCTTTTAGACCCCCAAAATTACACTTACAAAAGCATTTAAAAAAATAAACTTACATAAAAGGGTGAGTTTGGGGACCATCGTAAGTCGAGGTACCACTGTATAATAATAATCTGACCAGAATGCTTTCCCCCCCCCCCTTTTTTTCTATGCCATATCACCCCAATGATTGAGCACTTTTTATGATAAGAACAGTATACTGTAATACATAATAATAATACTGTAATAATAATACCCTGTAATAATAACACTAATAATAAATACCATAATTACAATGCTTTTTTTCTGTTTCATGAAAATTAAAATAGGTTAATCTTGTTTTACTTATCACATTCATTATATGCTTATCCTCACATTCTTAAGTATTACCTGGAGAGAGTTCCGGGGGTCATCGCCCCCGTGGCCCAGTCTGTGACCAGAATGCCTACAAATAACTTTCCACTATAGAAAAAGTGGGTTAGAATCTGCTTCCGATAGCCAGTACAGTGGACCCCCGAGTTTCGTAAGGTTCTTATTTCGTAAACATCGTGTTTCGTAAGCTTTTTACGATTTCGAGAATCGTAAAACGGCTCGTGTTTCGTAACGTATTAGACCTGTCCGCCTGCTCCGCGCCTGCGCGGGACGCAGGACGCAGGACGCCGCCATTGAAGCTTTGTTTACCATTGAGAGAACATTACCTAGCGCGCTCTTTCAAACATTCACACTACATTTGGTGTTTTTTTTGGTGCTTTAGTGATTGTCACTGTGAAATAAGTCACCATGGGTCCAAAGAAGCTTCCTAGTGGCACCCCTGTGGTAAAGAAAGTGAGGAACACCATCGAACTGAAGAAAGAGATTATAGAAAAATATGAGAGTGGCGTACGTCTGAGTGATCTTGCCAGGATGTACAACAAAACCCCTTCTACTATCAGCTCTATCCTGGCAAAGAGAAATGAGATCAAGGAAGCTAATGTTGCAAAAGGGTTGATATGTTAACGAAAATAGATCGAAAACAGTGGATGAGGTTGAGAAGTTGTTGTTGGTGTGGATCCATGAAAAACAGAGAGCGGATGATAGTATTTCCATGGCGATAATTTGTGAAAAGGCAAGGAAGTTGCACGCAGATCTTGTCAAGACAATGCCTGCAACCAGTGGTGCAACGTAGTGGCATACACAGTATTGTGAGGCATGGTGAGGCAGCCAGCTCAGACAAACGTGCAGCTGAAAATTTGTGCATTTACACCACACATTGCCCTTAGACAGGACATCTCCACTGCCTCCAGCCTCCTCCTCGCTGCAGCATTTGCAACCCATGCTTCACACCCATATAAGAGTGTTGGTACCACTATACTTTCGTACATTCCCTTCTTTGCCTCCATGGATAACGTTTTTGTCTCCACAGATATCTCAACGCACCACTCACCTTTTTCTTCATCAATTCTATGGTTAACCTCATCCTTCATAAACCCATCCTCTGACACATCAACCCTCAAATATCTGAAAACATTTACTTCTTCCATAATCCCTCTCTCCAATGCGATATCCAATTTTTCTTTATTTAAATCGTTTGATACCCTCATCACCTTACTCTTATCTATGTTCACTTTCAACTTTCTACCTTTACACACTCTCCCAAACTCGTCCACTAACCTTTGCAACTTTTCTTTAGAATCTCCCATAAGCACAGTATCATCAGCAAAAGTAACTGTGTCAACTCCATTTTGCATTTAATTCCCATAATTTAATCCCACCCTCTCCCCAACACCCTAGTATTTACTTCTTTACAACCCTATCTATAAATATATTAAACAACCATGGTGACATTACATATCCCTGTCTAAGACCTACTTTTACCGGAAAGTAATCTCCCTCTCTCCTACACACCCTAACCTGAACCTCACTATCCTCATAAAAACTCTTTACAGCCTTCAGTAACTTACTACCTATTCCATACACTTGCAACATTTGCCACATTGCTCCCCTATCCACTCTATCATATACCTTTTCTAAATCCATAAATGCAATGAAAACTTCTCTACCTTTATCTAAATACTGTTCACATATATGCTTCAGGGCCACCCTGCCTTGGTGGGAGACGGCCGACTTGTTGAAAAAAAAAAAATATATATATATATGCTTCACTGTAAACACTTGATCTACACATCCCCTACCCACTCTAAAGCCTCTTTGCTCATCTGCAATCCTACTCTCTGTCTTACCTCTAATTCTTTCATTAATAACCCTGCCATACACTTTACCTGGTATACTCAGTAAACTTATTCCCCTATAATTTTTACACTCTCTTTTATCCCCTTTCCCTTTATATAAAGGAACTATACATGCTCTCTGCCAATCCCTAGGTACCTTCCCCTCTTTCCTACATTTATTAAACAAAAATACCAACCACTCCAGCATTATATCCTCCCCTGCTTTTAACATTTCTGTCATGATTCCGTCAGTTCCAGCTGCTTTACCCCCTTTCATTCTACGTAATGCCTCACGCACCTCCCCCACACTCACATCCTGCTCTTCTTCACTCCTAAACGAAGTTGTACCTCCCTGGCCAGTACATGAAATTACCGCCTCCCTTTTTTCATCGACATTTAAAAGTTCCTCAAAATATTCCCGCCATCTATCCAATACCTCCAGCTCTCCATCTACTAACTCCCCTACTCAACAGGCTTATTTCCCTATATTTCTTATAGTCTTCTCCCATTTTTGCTTATTCATGCTCTCAGACAATCCTTCTTTCATTCATATATTGTACTGCTCTTACAACACTCCTTGTATGCATATTGGGAGTCAGGGATTCCTGTTTTAACCGTCTGTTCAGATTAATGCACTAAATGTGGTAAGCTGTCATTGCATACCCTGTTTTAGGTTATAGTCCTCCAAAATAAAGTGACAATTAACCCTTTCAGGGTTATTGACGTACTAGTACAGCTTACGCCCTGGGGTTATTGACGTACTAATATGCCTAAATTCTAGCGCCCTCAAATCGAGCAGAAACAGGCTGTTAGGCCTAGATGTGATAGAATGGGTCTGTGCGGTCAGTGTGCGCAGTATAAAAAAATTCCTGCACCACACAGTGCATAATGAGGAAAAAAAAACACTGACCGTGTTTTTGGTTTGAAACAGCGACTTTGCAGTCTATTTTCGTATGGTATTTATTGATGTATTCTCGTTTTCTTGGTCTCATTTGATAGATTGGAAGATATATTACAGAAATTGAGATGATTTTGATTGGTTTAACAAAGACAAGTACCTTGAAATTGAGCTCAAAGTAGCGAAAATGTTCAATTTTTGACGATGTTCAAGAGTAAACAAATCACACCATGCATCCAATACACATCAACTGGCGAGTCTAATATTCATGCACAAGTGCTCTAATATTATTTATACCATTTTTACAATGATGCAATTGTATACAAAACAGTAAATCTTCTATATTTTTGTGAGAATAAAAATTCAAAATGAAAAGCAAAAGTAATGTAAGAGGGGCCTAGAAACGTGACTAATGAACAGAGAAGACGTTATTTTAGTGCCAGGAATGTCTGCCTTGTTTATTCTGGACACTATTTTGAAATTGGCATCGTTTGAAATTTGTGTGAAATTGGCCAAATTGCCATTTTCTGACCACTATTTTGGGTAGTTGTAATAGGTAAATAGGCGGTTTCTTGTACTCAATAGATAGAAGAATTGGAGTTCTAGTGAAATAGCTATAATTTTAGTTGCCTGAAACATTGGAATTTGCCGAAAATAGGGCTCAAAGTGGGCGAAATCGCCGATGCGTAAGTGTCATGGCTGCCGCTAACTTCGCGAAAGCATAATTCCGTTAGTTTTCGATAAAATTTCATAATTTTTGTGGCGTTATGATCGGAAAAAAGATTCTCTATCATTTCATAAGAATTTTTTTTTTTTTTTTTTTTAAATTCTTGGACCCTGAGAACGAGTTTCGGAGACCCCCCTTGGACCCTGAAAGGGTTAAACTATCCACAGTGACAATGGGACTCCTTCAAAGAAATGTTTTGATTGAGACAAGAAGTTGAATAGTGTTGGGAGTCAGTGTGGTGGATGATGTTGGTACCAGAGGTGGTACTAAGAATTCCTCTGCAAGGGTTCAAAAGTAGTTAACAAGTCATTACACTTGTTATTGAGGTCAAGCTGACAAGTTTTTATTCTTAACAGGGATTTATGGAACCTTAACAGAGAACAATTTTCTTATGTTCATACATGACAATCCAATAAAAAAAATTTCTTTCAACAAACTGGCTGTATCCCACCAAAGCAGTGTGGCCCAAAAAGAAAAACAAAAGTTTCTCTTTTTAACTTTAGTAATATATACAGGAGAAGGGGTTACTAGCCCCTTCCTCCCGGCATTTTAGTCGCCTCTTATGACACGCATGGCTTACGGAGGAAGAATTCTGTTCCACTTCCCCATTAATTTTTTTTTTTTCAACAAGTCGGCCGTCTCCCACCGAGGCAGGGTGACCCAAAAAGAAAGAAAATCCCCAAAAAGAAAAATACTTTCATCATCGTTCAACACTTTCACCTCGTTCATACATAATCACTGTCTTTGTACAGGACCTCAGATACGACAGTTTAGAATAGTCCCTCCAAACTTTCACTATCCCAGACCCCATTTCCAGGACTCAAGTCTGGCTAAATCTATAATATGTAACTGGTTTCCCTGAATCTCTTCGCTAAATATTACCCTGCTCACACTCCAACAGCTCGTCATGTCCCAAAAACCATTCGTCTCCATTCACTCCTATCTAACACGCTCACACACACTTGCTGGAAGTCCAAGCCCTTCACCCACAGAACCTCCTTTACCCCTCCCTCCAACCTTTTTGGGGACGACCCCTACCTCTCCTTCCTTTCCCTACATATATATACACTCTCCAAGTCATTCTACTTTGATCCATTCTCTCTAAATGACCAAACCACCTCAACAACCACTCTTCACCCCTCTGGCTAATACTTTTAGTAACTCCACACTTCCTTCTAATTTCCACACTTTGAATTCTCTGCATAATATTTACACCACACATTGCCCTTAGACAGGACATCTCCACTGCCTCCAGCCACCTCCTTGCTGCAGCATTTACAACCCAAGCTTCACACCCATATAAGAGTGTTGGTACCACTATACTTTCATACATTCCCTTCTTAGCTTCCATAGATAGTTTTTTGTCTCCATAGTTACCTCAATGCACCACTCACCTTTTTTCCTTCATCAATTCTATGGTTAACCTCATCCTTCATAAACCCATCCGCTGACGAGTCAACTCCCAAATATCTTAAAACATTCACTGCTTCCATACTCCTTCTCTCTAATGTGATATCCAATTTTTCTTTATCTAAATCGTTTGATACCCTCATCACCTTACACTTATCTTTGTTCACTTTCAACTTTCTACCTTCACACACCCTCCCTAACTTGTCTACTAACCTTTGGAACTTTTCTTTAGAATCTCCCATAAGCACAGTATCATCAGCAAAAAGTAACTATGTCAACTCCCATTTTGTACTTTATTCCCCATAATTTAATCCCATTCCTCTCCCCAACACCCTAGCATTTACTTCTTATACAACCCCATCTATAAATATATTAAACAACTATGGTGACATCACACATTCCTGTCAAAGACCAACTTTTACCGGGAAGTAATATTCCTCTCTCCTACACACCCTAACCTGAGCCTCACTATCCTTATAAAAACTCTTCACAGCATTCAGTAACTTACTACTTATTCCATACACTTGCAACATCTGCCACATTGCTCCCCTATCCACTCTATCATATGCTTTTTCTAAATCCATAAATGCAATGAAAACTTCCCTACCTTTATAATAATAATAATATTTTTATTTCATTGCATGTTTACATCGAGAGTTCTTTTATATAAATATATACAGTGGACCCTCAGTTAACGAAAGGTTCCGTTAACGTAAGCTTCGGAAAACGTAAGCTTTTTTCGTAATCGGTTAGCCAAAAATTCCTCGGTTACTGAAAGGTATTAGACGTGTCCGCCTGCTCCGCGCAAGCGCAGGACGCCAGTGAAGCGTTGTTTACCATTGAGAGAACATTACCTAGCGCGCTCTTTCAAAGATTCACAATATATTTGGTGTCTTTTTTAGTGGTTTAGTGATTGTCACTGTGAAATAAGTCACCATGGGTCCAAAGAAGCTTCCTAGTGGCACCCTAGTGGTAGCAGGCATGCAGGGAGTGTAGCATTCATGCAGAGAGTGTAGCATTCATGCAGGGAGTGTAGCATTCATGCAGGGAGTGTAGCATTCATGCAGGGAGTGTAGCATTCATGCAGGGAGTGTACCATTCATGCAGGGAGTGTAGCATTCATGCAGGGAGTGTAGCATTCATGCAAGGCGTGTAGCAGGCATGCAGGGAGTGCAACAGGCATGCAGGGAGTGCAGCAGGCATGCAGGGAGTGCAGCAGGCATGCAGGGAGTGTAGCATTCATGCAGGGAGTGTAGCATTCATGCAGGGAGTGTAGCATTCATGCAGGGAGTGTAGCATTCATGCAGGGAGTGTAGCATTCATGCAGGGAGTGTAGCATTCATGCAGGGAGTGTAGCATTCATGCAGGGAGTGTAGCATTCATGCAAGGCGTGTAGCAGGCATGCAGGGAGTGCAGCAGGCATGCAGGGAGTGCAGCAGGCATGCAGGGAGTGTAGCATTCATGCAGGGAGTGTAGCATTCATGCAGGGAGTGTAGCATTCATGCAGGGAGTGTAGCATTCATGCAGGGAGTGTAGCATTCATGCAGGGAGTGTAGCATTCATGCAAGGAGTGTAGCAGGCATGCAGGGAGTGCAACAGGCATGCAGGGAGTGTAGCAGGCATGCAGGGAGTGTAGCATTCATGCATTAAAAGAAAAAGAAGGGAAGTAACCCCAGAGAGGGACTTGTTACCTGAAGTCCTTTTGGAGGGGGATTCCCCTTCCAACCATTAACACCCTGCCCCTGTCAGCAACTCTACCTTCCAGATGCCTGCAATTCTTCAATAAAGGTAAGTAAATGTTATTGTTTTTGTTTTTGTTTTTTTGAGTGATTATTTTTTTGTGGAACGAATTAATTACCAACAAGCCCCTGGCTGTCTTCAAGCAGGCACTGGACAGGCACCTCAAGTCGGTACCTGATCAGCCGGGCTGTGGTTCGTACGTTGGACTGCGTGCGGCCAGCAGTAACAGCCTGGTTGATCAGGCTCTGGTCCAACAGGAGGCCTGGTCACAGACCGGGCCGCGGGGGCGTTGACCCCTGGAATTCTCTCCAGGTAGACTCCAGGTATTTACATTATTTCTTATGGGAAATAAGGTTTCAGATAACGAAAGATTCAGATTAAGTAATAGCGCCTGGACCGAATTAATTTCGTTAACCGAGGGTCCACTGTATAAATACTGTTCACATATATGCTTCAATGTAAACACTTGATCTACACATCCCCTACCCACTCTAAAACCTCCTTGCTCATCTGCGATCCTACTCTATCTCTTCTGTCACCCTTCCCTGGCCCGGTGGCCTGGTGGCTAGAGCTCTCACTTCACACACGGAGGGCCCGGGTTCGATTCCTGGCGGGTGGAAACATTTCGACGTGTTTCCTTACACCTGTTGTCATGTTCACCTAGCAGCAAATAGGTACCTGGGTTGTTAGTCAACTGGTGTGGGTCGCATCCTGGGGGACAAGATTAAGGACCCCAATGGAAATAAGACAGACAGTCCTCGATGATGCACTGACTTTCTTGGGTTATCCTGGGTGGCTAACCCTCCTGGGTTAAAAATCAGAAGAAAATCTTATCTATCTCTTATCTCTTACACGCTCTCTGCCAATCCTTAGGTACCTTCCCCTCTTTCATACATTTATTAAACAAAAATACCAACCACTGCAACACAATATCTCCCCCTGCTTTTAACATTTCTGTCATGATCCCATTAGTTCCTGGTGCTTTACCCCCTTTCATTCTACGTAATGCCTCACGCACCTCCCCCACACTCACATCCTGCTCTTCTTCACTCCTAAAAGATGTTATACCTCCCTGACCAGTGCATGAAATTACCCCCTCCCTTTCTTTATCGACATTTAACTCTTAAACGGGCCAAACATATATATATGGAGGCAGGAAAAATAAAACGTAAATATACGTTTGGGGCAGTAGCAGTACTAACATGTATACGTTTGGACCGTTTAACCCTTTCGGGGTCGGTGCCGTACTAGTACGTTTTACAAGCAGGGGTTGGTGCCGTACTAGTACGCGTAAATTCTAGCGGCTTCAAACTTCAAATCGAGGGGAAGAAAGCTGGTAAGCCTGCATATGATAGAATGGGTCTATGTGATAAGTGTGCGCAGTAGGAAAAAAAATCTATCCACCCACATTGCATTGTGGGAGTGGTAATTCAGTGCACCTTTGTCACCAAGCCATCACTTCCTCAGTGTGAGTGGTAGGGAAGGAAGTGGGGGGAGTGGGGAAGACAAAGGGGTGGGTGGGGAATACAGTGGGGGAGTGGGGAAGGCAGTGGGGTGGGTGGGGAAGACAGTGGGGTGAGTGGGGAAGACAGTGGGGGGGGAAGGCTGGCTGGCTGGCAGGCAGGCAGGCTGGCTGACCAGCTGGCTGGCTGGCAGGCAGGCAGGCTGGCTGACCAGCTGGCTGGCTGGCTAGCTGGCTCTGTCACACAGGTACACATAAATACATAGAGTAAATAACCAAGGATAAATACATAATGTAAATTACAGAGGATAAATACAGTGGTACCTCGAGTTACGATATTTTTTCGTTCGAGAATGCTGTTTAAGTGCCATTACCAAATGAATTTATCCCCATAAGGAATAATGTAAAATAGACTAGTCCTTTTACACCCCCAAAAATATACGTACAAAAGCATTTAACCCTTTGACTGTTTCGGACGTATATATACGTCTTACGAGCCAATGTTTCGGACGTATTTATACGCCTAAATTCTAGCGGCCTCAAATCAAGTGGGAGAAAGCTGGTAGGCCCACATGTGAGAGAATGGGTCTGTGTGGTCAGTGTGCGCAGTATAAAAAAAATCGGGCAGCCAGTGGTGCATTGTGGGAAAGCCATTTCAGTAGTCCATGTTCAGCATCCCTAGCGTAAGAAATATCTGACTCCACGGCGAATCTGGGACTCTTCTCTTCCCCACTGATAGCTCTAACACAGATGGAAGTGTCTCTGAAGATGAATTTCATGGTTTTGAGGAGTTTGTGACCGAAAGAAATGCCCAGGAAACCAGAAGGAAGGAAGGAAGGAAGAAAGAAAGTAAGGAAGGAAGAGATGAGAGGAAGGAAGGAAGAGATGAAAGGAAGGAAGGAAAGAAGAGATGAAAGGAAGGAAGGAAAGAAGAGATGAGAGGAAGGAAGGAAAGAAGAAGGAAGGAGGAAAGGAAGGAAGGAAAGAAGAAAGAAAGAAAGGAGAGATGAGAGAAGGAAGGAACAAAGAAGTAAGAAAGAAAGGAAGGAGAGATGGAAGAAGGAAGGAACAAAAGAAGTAAGAAAGGAAGGAGATGTGAAGAAGGAAGGAACAAAGAAGTAAGAAAGGAAGGAACAAAAGAAGTAAGAAAGGAAGGAAGAAAAAAAGAAGGAATGAATGAATGAAGGAAGAAAGGAAGGCAGGAAGGAAGAGATGAGAGGAAGGAAGGAAGGAAATATGTAAGAAAGGAAGGAAGGAATGAAGGAAGAAAGGAAGCTAGGAAGGAGGTTGTGGGGAAGCAGACATGGGTCCCCTTTTGTGTTGACAGGTTGACAGCAGTGAGGATGGTGAGTAATGGTATAATATGTCATTTTGACAACTGCCTTACCCTGACTCAGCAAATTTAGATGTCTCCACACACAGCTTCAAGCCCTAAGGGAAGTAGGTAGGCAAGTAAGTAGGTAAGTAGGTAGGCAAATAGGTAAGCAAGTAGGTAAGTAGGTAAGTACGTAGGTAAGCAAGTAGGTACGTAAGTAGGTACGTAAGTAGGTACGTAAGTAGGTACGTAAGTAGGTACGTAAGTAGGTAGGAAGGACTGTGGGGAAGAAGAGCAAGGGACCCCATGGGTGTTGACAGGTGAGTGATGGTATAATATGTCATTTTGACAGCAGCCGCACCCTGACTCAGCATATTTATAAGTCCACACACTCACAACAAGCATCTTCCAGAAGCCTAATATCAGTTCTATGAAGTGTCCAGTGACTATATATGCGTATATATAGAAACCAGAAGGAAGGAAGGAAGGAGATGAAAAGAAGGAAGGACAGTATGAAAGGAAGGAATGTAGGTAGGAATGCAGGAAGGAAGGCAGGAAGAAAGGCAGGAAGGTAGGAAGGAAGGTAGGAAGGAAGGTAGGAAGGAAGGAAGGTAGGAAGGAAGGAAGGAAGGAATGACGACCCAGAAACAACAACCAGCTTCCAGAAGCTAATAGCAATTCTATGAAGTGTCCAGTGATTATATATGTATATATATAGAAACCAGAAGAAAGGAAGGACGAGATGAAAGGAAGGAATGTAGGAAAGAAGGTTAGAAGGAATGAAGGAAGGTCGGAATGATGACCCAGACACAACAACCAGCTTCCAGAAGCTTATAGCAGTTCTAGGCACGTGTCCAGTGACTGTGTGTATATATAGAAACCAGAAGGAAGAAAGGAAGGACGAGATGAAAGGTAGGAAGGAAGGAAGGAAGGAAGGAAGGAAGGAAGGTAGGTAGGTAGGTAGGTAGGTAGGAGGTAGGTAGGTAGGTGGTGGTAGGAGGGGAGGTAGGTAGGTAGGTAGGGTAGGTAGGTGGAGGTAGGAGGAAGGAAGGAAGGAAGGAAGGAAGGAAGGAAGGAAGGAAGGAAGGAAGGAAGGTAGGTAGGTAGGTGGGTAGGTAGGAGGTAGGTAGGAAGGAAGGAAGGAAGGAAGGAATGTAGGAAGGAATGTAGGAAGGAAGGAAGGAATGACGACCCAGACGACCATGAACCTAGGATAACTACCTAACACAACTGCCTGCTGCTACTTTGAAGAAAACTGCTCAGAAGAGATGTTTTGTCTGTGCATATAAAAAAAAACACCCACAAAAATGCAGACACTCGTTTATGTGTGAGGAATGTAAAACACCACTGTGCATGGAACCATGTTTCAAAAGTTCCACAAGCTGCAGAATGTCTATGAACATGTCCAGTGACTGTACATTTGTATATATATTATAAAACAATAGTAATAAAGATTTTTTTGTATTGTTGGTTTTTGTAAACAAGTTTTGTAAACAATATAAAGATACTAATGTTTATGCTATTATTGTGTTGCATACAACGAATGTATATATATACATTGCACCTTACCTTGGTCTCAGACCACATAAGTTATAAAAAAGAAAATAGTGAAAAAACAAGAAATCTACGAATGAAGTAAACAAATGTTTACGAGTGAGTGGCATTCCAGCTGTTGCCATACGCGGCTCATTTTCTGCCAACTTTACACCTCCATATCTCGGTAAATATTGTTGGCAAAAATCTGTTTTAGGACCAAAACAATCAGAAAAATAATCTTAACATTTTGATAAGAAAAATAATTTTTTTTTGAATATTTCCGACATAGAATGACAGTTTCAGAAAGGGTCTCCGACAGTCAAGGGTTAAAAATAAACTTACATAAAGGCGATTTTGGGGACCATCGTAACTCGAGGTACCACTGTACATAGTGTAAATTACCTAGCATAATCCAAAAAAATCCAGACTGGCAAATAATATATCAGGACTCAGATGTGGCAGTGTTGGTTCAATAGTGACTGTCTCTGAGACAGACAGACAGACAAACAGACAGGCAGATAAAACAGTGAAAACAAATAAAGGGAAGGCAGTGTATCCTCATTTGTCAAATGTCATCACTCTTGATAAGACGAGGCTAACCCCTGGCTGGCTGGCAGGGAGGCAGGCAGGGAGGGTGGGAGGGAGGCAGGGGTTGAGGCAGGCAGGCGAAGGCAGTGTTCCTCATTTGTCAAATGTCATCACTCTTGATAAGATGAGGCTAACCCCTGGCTGGCTGGCAGGGAGGGATGCAGGGATAGTGGAAGGAAGGGAGGGAGGCAGGGGTTGAGGCAGGCAGGCAAAGGCAGTGTTCCTCATTTGTCAAATGTCATCACTTTTTTTTTTTTATAAAGTAAAGTAAATTTTATTTCATTGCAGATAGCAGATTACATAGGTATTGGTAATTACAATGTAAATTGAGTGCAAGGAGAGCCACTGACATGCCATGGCATTAGGGGCAGCTTAATCTAGTAACTTAAAGACTATGTACTTAATATTAGAGAAATTTATTGAGTTTATTCTAGTTGAAATTTTTTTCAAAATTACAATATGATGAAATTTTACTGTTTAAATTATTATATGATGATATTAGATTGTTACAGGTGTTTAGATTCTCGAATGGTAATATGGAATTGAGATTATCTTAAGGAAAATAGCATTGAGCATTTTTGACATTAACTTATAATATGAGTATTTAGTTTTGGGTGAGTAGGGGGTAACATAATAGTAACATATTATTAAAAATTGAGATTATCGTATAGGAAAGTAATAATGAGCATTTTTCAAAGTAGTTTATAGTATGATCATTTGGTTTTGGTGAGTAGGTGGTTTTGAGTTGAGTCTTAAATTGATTTTCAGACAAGATTATCTTAATATTTACTGGTAATGAATTCCAGATTCTGGGGCCCTTTATGTGCATAGAATTTTACATAGGTTGATATGAACACGGGGTATATCAAAAGTGATCTGTGTCTTGTGTTGTGGTCATGGGTCCTATTAAAGTTGGTGAGGAGAATTTTGAGCGGAGGGTTTATATTAGAGTGTAAAGTTTTATATATGTAGTAGGCACAAGAGTAAGTATGAATGTTCTTTACGGTGAGTAGTTTTAGACTTTTGAATATTGGTGAGTATGCTGTCTAGAGTGGGAATTTGTTATCATTCTGACTGCGGCATTTTGTTGTGTTATGGAGTGGTCTAAGGTGATTTAATGTTGTTGATCCCAATGCAAAGATTCCATAGGTGAGATACGGGTAGATAAGTGAATGATATAGTGCAAGGAGAGCTGATTGTGGTACATAATACGTATCTTTGTATATGCCTACTGTCTTGAGATTTTCTTGGAAATTTGTTGTATGTGTGTTTGGAATTTAAGGCTACTGTCAAGGTGGATTCCTAGGAATTTTCCCTCTGTGAGTCTTGTGATGGGTGTACCATTGAGCGTTATGTTAAGTGGAACATTTGTGGCTTTGCTCCAAACTGTATGAAGTAGGTCTTGTCAGTATTGAGAGTAAGCTTGATAGTCGTCATCCATGTTGATATTTTCTGTATTCGGCATTAACAGTGTTGGCCAGTATAACTGGATTTGGGTGAGAAGACATATGTTGTGTCATCTGCAAATAAAATGGGTTTGAGTAGTTGTGATGATTCGGTAGGTCATTTATGTAAATGAGGAATAGGAGTGGCCCCAGGACACTTCCTTGAGGACTCCGACTGTAATTTGTTGTGTGGAAGAGTTCGCTCCATTTGTGTACACGTATTGGCTTCTGTTGGTGAGGTATGACTTTAGGTAGTTGAGTGGGTGTCCCCTTGTACCATAATGTGCTAATTTTGTGAGCAGTAAATCATGGTCGACTGTATCAAAAGCTTTGCGTAGATCAATGAAAATTCCCAGTGGGACTTCTTTCTTCTCAAGTGCGGTATATATTAACTCCAACATGTGCATAATAGCATCGTTTGTGCTCTTGTTTGTCCTGAATCCAATTGACAGGGGTTGAGTACATTGTGTGAGACAGGTAGGATAGATTTGTCTATGAATTAATTTTAAGATTTTAGAAAGGAATGGTAAATTAGAAATTGGTCTATAATTATTCAGGTCTGTTTGATCACCTCCTTTGTGGATCGGGGTGACCCTAGCTATTTTTAGAATTGATGGAAAGGTAGAGGTTTCAATGGTTTATTGAATAGTGTTGCTATAATTGGTGACAGTACCTGTGAAGCTTTTTGTACAGTGGACCCCGAGTTTGTAAAAACTTCACTCCTGGTCTGCTCAAGTGCCATTACGAGCAATTTACTAACTTAAGGAAAAATTTCACGTAGGTTAGTCTATTTCAGACCCCAAATACACTTCCACAGAACTTACAAAATTATACTTACATAATTGCACGATTTCGGTATTGTTAACCGAGGTCCACTGTACATAAAGTTGGTAAGCTGTTTATGTCTCCTGCCTTGTTTTAAGGGTGTTGATTATGGCAGACTTCAATTGGGTTGGTAGGACTGGAATAGCGTATTAGCGTAGGTGTTTGTATACTAGTCTGTTGGAGGGTGTTTGAGCTTGGGATTTTACTCTAGATTCTTTCCTATTGTGGAGAAAAAACATTAAGTCTGTTTTGCTGTCTCATAGGTGAGGTAGGGGTTCATCTGCTTTTGATAATTTGATGGTGTTGTTTGCTATCTTATTATTTCCTAGAATTGCAGATAGGTCTTCAGGTCTTTTTCATATACCTTTTATGTTCTGGAGTCTGTTCTCATAATACAATTTTTTTGATCTTATCAGGCTGGTAAGGATTGATGAGTAGCTTTAATTGTTCTCTGGTTATTGACCCTTCTGTATTGTTTTTCATATTGGTGCCTTTTGTTAATGGATTTAAGGATGCTGGGTGTTAGCCAGGGATTGTTAAGTCTCTTAGCTGTGATCTGTTTAGTTTTTAGGGCAA
>WNWK01029222.1:0-24627 GCA_009830355.1 Cherax destructor | reverse complement strand
ATACGTTATTCCACCCAAAACCCAGACAACAGCCAACACTGCAAAATTTAATTGCAAAAAAAATATCTACCTGGATGATGCCCAAAACAAACCTTTTAAATATTGAAAAAAACCTTTTTTATCCAGTTTGGGAACAGAGCTACAAACGCACCACTTAACATAATGATAAACGGGCCCCCAAATCCCAAAAACTAAAGGGGGAAAAAATTTTGGGAACCCATTTTGACAGTGGCCTCAAATTTCGACACATAAAATAAAAAATTTTTCCAAGAAAGTCTCAAAGACCGTGGGAATACTACCCAAAAACACGGAAATTATGTTCCACAACCACCCTCTCCTTACCCTATATCACCCACTATTTCCCCCTTTCCCCACCTAGGGAATCGGGCGCATACCCTCATCAATAACTCCTCAGACCACAAATAACACAACAAAAGGCGGGTTAGAATGATAAAAAATTTTCCACCCCGGGCAACATACCCACCAATATTCAAAACCAAAACCTTCCACCATACAAGACATCCATATTTTTACTGTGCCTATTACATACATGGGAACACCTATGCAAATATTAACCCACCACTCAAACTTCCCCTTCCCCAATTTTAACAGGACACAGGGACCAAAAACACTAGACACAGATCCCCTGATTTCCCCCGTGTCCATCTAACACTTTTAAAAAACTCAATGCATAAAAAAGGAAATAAAATTTTGGGAATTATTACCCCATTACAAAGAAACCCTCCTGTCCCCCAATTCAAACGTTTAAAAAAACCATTTTCCCACCCAAAGAAAATTTTTTAAATAAAAATTTTCCCCAAACAAAGTAGAATAATCACTTAAGTAAAAACCTGACTAATAAATTAAAGGGAAAACCTGTTATGAAAAATTACATATTTAAGCTAATTATTTCCAAACATTTACTTATAATGACCATAAAAAACTGCAATGCAATTAATTGTTTTAAATTGTTATTCACTAAAAGTTGCATTGCCCAAAATTGATATGTTCAACTTATATTCAAACTTTTAAATTTTAAAAAAAAATTTTTTTTTTAAAAAAAAAATTTTTTTTTTTTAAATTTTTTTTTTTCCCGGGGCCCCCCCCAAAAAAGGGGGGGGGGGCCCAAAAAAAAAAATTCTTTAAAAAATTTTTTTAATTTTTAAAAAAATATTAAAACCCCCTTTTTTTAAAAAAGTATTTTTTTAATTTTTTAAAAAAAAAAAAAAGTGGTGACAGTACATGTGAGTTTTTTGTACAAAAAGGGTGGTAAGCTTTTTTATGTCTCCTGCTTTTTTTTTTAAGGGTTTTGATTATGGGGAGACTTCAATTGAGTTGGTAGGAGCTAGGAATAGTGTATCTGGGTAGGTGTTGGTGAGGTAGTCTGTTGGACGAGTGTTCGAGCTTGGGATCCTACTGTTGCACATGCTTCTTGTTATCAACTAGGTGAATTTTGTTGATTTTTTAAGATTTCTGAAATTGTCACTTTGTTGGATGCTCATAAGTTGGTTATCTTTTTTTATTCTTATGATACACAAGTTTGAATTTTGGTTCTGAATGTGGAAGATGCTAAACTCTGTTTTAGTTCTCTTTTGCTGGATATTCAGACTGGGTTGACTAATAGATAATTGAAACTAAATGATGGTAAGACAGATTTTGTTTATCAAGGGAAGCCTCTGTGTAGTACATAGTGGAGATTTTGGTGCCTTTGATTATAGTAGTGACAGTTTGTAGCTTGTGGGATCAGTGAGGGATCTGAATGTCTTTATAGATTCTTCTACCATTACAAGGCCACTAGCATGCCTAGGCATTTTGGGCAGGCCATGTGATTCTTACTCATTACAAATTACAAATGATTAAATAAATTTACAATAGTGAGGTAGTTCAGAATAGTATTTAAGAATATAATAATTTGTAAATTAGTAATGAGAATAGTTTTGTCTTGGCATGATTCACAGTTTCTATTAAAGCTCTTATATTGGAGTATCTCAGGCAATCTTAGGACTAGCTTGAGATTTAATAGGCAATAACTATGTTCGATTTTATGTTTACAGTCATTTGGGTCAGTGTAGGTGTAAATGAGGAGGATGTGTGTGTGTGCATGAATAGGTGGTTTCATGCTAGTTAGTTGATGGTGGGTGTGTTAGGAGATGGGAATGTTTTGTGGTAGTTTTAAAAATGGTGGCTGAGTCTGCAGTTCTAGAGTTTTCAGGTAGGGAGTTCCAAGATTTTAGGCCCTTTAATGTACATTGAATGTTTGTATAGATTTAGCACGACACGGGGAATGTCATAGAGATTTTTGTGTCTGGTATTGTGCCTATGGGTCCTGTCACCAACTATCAAGAAATGGTTTTAGTTCAGGGTTAATATTGGAATTTATGGTTCTGTAAATGTAGGTCGCACAGTAGTAAGTGTGGATGCTCTGAGCAGTGGTAAGTTTAGGTCTTTGAGTGGTGGGGTGTGTTTCCTGGGATTGGATTAACGTGATAATTCTTACTGCGGCTTTTGTTGGGTTATTGGTTTTAGGTGGGTTTCTGCTGTTGATCCCCAAGCACAAATGGCATAGATGGGGTAGGGATAGATGAGTGAATAGTATAGTGTGAGTAGGGCTGATTCTGGTACATAGTAATGTGTCTTAGAGAGGATCCAAACCGTTGTGGATACTTTTTTTGCTATGTGTTAGATATGGGTGCTGAAATTCAGGTTGCTGTCAAGGTGTAGGCCCAGGACTTTGCCCTCATTATGTTTAGCAATAAGAGTGTTGTCAATCATAATGTTCAGTTGTGCAACACCAGTTCTGTTACCAAACATAATATAGAAGATTTTGTCAGTACATATTAAGTGTAAGTTTATTGACAGTCATCCAGGTTGATATTTTTAGTAGCTCTTCATTAACAATGGTGTTGAGTGAGGCAAGATTTGGGTGGGAGATGACATAAGTGGGTATTTGTCAGCAAAGAGAATTGGTTTCAGGTTGTGATACGTTGGGAGGAAGATCATTGATGTATAAGAGGAAAAGAGGGGGACCAAGGACACTTCCCTGTGGCACTCAGTATCAAGTAAGACCGTGTAGATGAGGTTGTGTCCTTGGCCAGACGTGTATTGATACCTGTTAGTAGGTAGGATTTGAAATATATAAGTACGTAGCCTCTTATACCATAATGGTCAAGTTTTTAGTAGGATGCTGTGGTCTACTGTATCCAGAGGCTTTCCTTAGGTCTATAAAAGAGTCCTAGTTGAAAGACTTTCTATTTTCTCTTTCTGATGATCATACTGTCACTCTTGAATATAAACTTTAGTATTTCATCATCATCATCATCATCATTGTTGTTGTATTTATGGCTTGTCTGCAAGTGCTTCACAAATTTATTGAAAGAACAGGCACTCAGGAATAAAAGAAATTACAAACTAATTTTTTTTTAACAGACCACCGAAGCAGGGTGACCTGATAAAGAAGAAACACTACCATCATCACTCATTCCATCATTATCTTTCCAGAGGCATGCAGATACTACAGTTCAAAAACCAATGCGTATATCTCCACCCTTCCCTCTGAGTGCAGGCACTGTACTTCCCACCTCCAGGAACCAAATCCAGCTAACTGAACTTATTTTAGGCGTCCCATAGCTCGATTGCTAGTGCACTCAACTCACACACACTGAGGTCCAGGGGTCCGATTCCCCAGTATGGGTTGAAACATCAGGGCGTGTTTCCTTAAGACACCTACTGTCCGTGTTTACCTATCAGTAAAATAAGTACTCGTGCCTGGGTGTTAGTCGACTGGTGTGGGTCACATCCTGGGGACAAAATTGACTAATTTGCCTGAAAGACTGCATAACAGGGAGCTTTCTATATACATAGTAGTATGTCATTAATGTTAGCTAGGCCTGTATACCTTGTACAGTGGACCCTTGAAAATCGTCTCCCTTGAAGATCGGCGGAATTTGAAAATAGGCCACTTTTCGGCAAAATATTGACTTGATATTCGCCTGTTGGCTTAAAAATCGGCGGTCATCTGAAGCGACGTCTGCGTGGCCTCCCAGCCGCCTGGGCACATAAACACCACATTGACGTCAGTGTGCCATTGTTTACCAGCGAGTGACCGCCACCCAAGCATTCATACCATACATTTTGTCATTATTCCATTCGTTTTAGTGCTTGCAACTGCTAAATAAGCCACATGGGCCCAAACAAAGCTCCTAGTGCCACCCCTTTGGTAAAGAAAGTAAGAGAAACACAATAGAAGTAAAGAAAGAGATTATTGAAAAATATGAAAGTGGTGTATGTGTGGGGGAGCTCTCTAGGATGTATGGGAAGGCCCATTCAACCATCACTTCCATCTTGTTGAAGAAAAAGGAAATCAAGGAAGCTGATGTTGTGAAAGGGGTAGATATGCTAATGAAAAAAAGAGATCGCAAATAATCGAAGAAGTTGAGAAGTTGTTGCTTTTGTGGATCAGACAAGAGTTAGAAAGGAGATAGTGTTACACAGTCAATAATTTGCGAAAGGCAAGGCAGTTGCATGATGATCTCATAAAGAAAAGTCCTGGAACGAGTGCTGATGTTGATGAATTCAAGGCCAGCATAGGCTGGTTCGAAAATTTCAGAAGCGTGGCATACACAATGTTGTAGGCATGGAGAGGCTGCAAATTCAAGGGTACATAGATGCTGAAGACAATTCAAACCCCAACAATTGTTCAATTGTGACAGAAACAGGCCTCTTTTGGAAGAAAATGCCAAGAGGACCTACATCACGAAGGAGGAAAATGCTGCCAGGACACAAGCCTATGAAAGACAGGCTAACTCTTATGTTATTATTATAATGCTAGTGGGGATTTCAAAGTGAAGCCTTTACTCGTGTATCACTCTGAAATTCCCAGTGTTTTCAAGTACAGTGTTGCCAAGGCTAATTTGTGTGTTTTGGAAGGCTAACACTAAGGCATGGGTCTGGGAAAATTTTCATGATTGGTTCAATGAAGTGTTTGGCCCCAGTGTGAAGAAATACCTCCTGGAAAATAAATTGGACCTCAAGTGCCTCCTGGTTATGGACATGCTCCTGCTCATCCTCAAGACATGGAAGAGCAAATGGTGAAGGATTTTAAGTTCATCAAAGTGAAGTTCTTGTCCCCTAATACCACTCCTCTCCAGCCCATGGACCAGCAGTTCATTTCAAACTTCCAAAAAATTAAACACCAGAGCAATGTTTCAAAGGTGTTTTGACATAACCTCAGACTCTGAATTGACCCTAAGAGAGTTCTGGAAAAGATCACTTCAATATCCTTAATTGCATATGCCTTATAGGTAAGGCTTAGCAGGAAAGTGTCTCCCAGGACGATGAACTCTGGAGAAAATTGTGGCCAGATTGTGTCCAAGAGAGGGATTTTGAAGGAGTTTGGGGCTGACTCTGACAGCCTATGCCAGTTGTAGAAACAATTGTGGCATTGGGGACGTCCATGGGGATGGAGGTTAGTGGTGAGGATGTGGAAGAGTTGGTGGAGGACCACGATGAACTAACCACTGAAGAGCTGCTGGACCTTAATCTGCAAGAACAACAGACCAGAGGAAAGCTCAGAAATTTGCTTCAGAGGAGGAGGAAGAAGTTGCTTTCTTCAGAGATTAGAGGAGATGTGTACAATGTGGAGATAGGATGGAAAGATTTGTGGAGGAGCATCACCCTGACAAAGCTGTTGCAGGCGTGTATGTGACATGTTCAATGACAATGTCTGGTCACATTTAGGGACATTTTAAAGAACACCGCCAGAAACAGACCTTTCTGGACATTTATTTTGCAGAAAGGAATCAGTGACTCTCAACCTGGTCCTAGTGGCATTAAAAAACAAAGAAGGAAGTAACCCCAGAAAAGGACTTGGTACCTGAAGTGTTAATGGAAGGGCATTCCCTTCAAACACTAGCAACACCACCTTCCTCTCCCCTCCTTCCTTCTTCCACACACATCAACAACTCTTTAATAAGGTGTCAATTTATTACTATTTTTATACTATGTACATTATATATCTATTGTTTTCTGTGTAGATAAATGTACATTTTATGTAAAAAAACAAATTTTTTTTTTTACATACTTTTGGGTGTCTGGAGCAGTTAATTTGATTTACATTATTTGTTATGGGGAAGCGTTTTGAAAGTCGTCATTTTGAAAATAGGCAGACTCTCAGGAACGGATTATGGACGATTTCAAGGGCCCACTGTACATGTATTTGGCAGAAATAAAAGATAATTTAATATTATTTATTAATTTTTTATTGCTCAGTTGTTGTTCATGATGCATACTGTTTACACTGCATGAATTGTGAGGTACTGTAATCAGGTTTAATCAAAGGAAGGAAATTTGCTCCAGTTTCTTGAAACAAAAAGCTCTTCCCTGGTATCAAGTACTCATTAATTCTCTTGAAGAAAAAAGCAGCTAGTAGAACAGTGTTTACACTAATTTTCCAATAATTTCCAGGGTATTTAAATGTAACACATGTGTTGCAGGTACACCAGAGTCCCACATTTGTTGTTGTTAATGGCATTGAGCAGCAGCTGAGTGTAGGAACTTCTGCACTCCTCTCACATGGTGACAAATTTGGCTTAATGAAGACCTACTTTTGGTATAAGTAAGTTTATTCATTACCTGTTATTTTTGTAGCTTTTGGAAATAAGTTGAATAGGTATACGTGTGGGTGGGTGTGAGTTGGAACTGCTTAGCCTGGGCCCAAAGGCCTGCAGCAGTGCTCCTTCCTTCCTTCCTTCTTGAGCTAGTATGGGTAGATGGGCCTGCTGTAGTGTCACTTCTTTCTTGTGTTTTTGTGTATTGAAAAATATACTTTATTTTCTAGCATAAAAGGCATGCTTTTTTCTCAAAAAAATCAGGGTCAGGGTCAGTGGTAGGCTTTGGGTTACTGTAGAGTGAGGTTTCAGTGGTAACAGTGCATATCAGTAGTACTTTCTTGATAATAATAAAATACAGTAAGGCCCCAATTTATAGCGCTTTGCTTTACAGCATTTTGCTAATACAGCCTGTCTGCACATAATGACGGAGTTCTGGTTCCCTAAGACTACGTTGGTAAACAGTTGTCGCTAAGTGTGTAATGTATACTATTTTAGACCTATCTCTATTGCTCACTTAATTTTATGATAGTGTAAACATGTTATCAGGCTTTAATGTACATTTGAATGTGAAAAAAGACTATGTTTCCCTTTACAGCTATTTTGCTTTTAGAACAGTAGCCTGGAACCTAACTTGCTGTATAAGTGGGGCCCTCATGAACCACTTCAGCAAAAACATGACTAACTTGAGTCATGACCAAAGATGTAAACAGAAACTGGTGGTGGCTTGTACAGCAAGTTAGACTCCACAGTTACGACAGTCATATAACAAAATTTCTAACTTAGTAACTGGGAACTTTCCATTTACCATGGCAAAGATACGTAATATAAAACGAAAGAAAGAAGGGCTGCATCAGTTGTGAAAATTAAACACCACAATAATAGAGGAGTTGTTTACTAACATTATATTTCAACTGCTTGGAAACATGGTGCCAGCAAGCAGCCCACACTCAATGTAAACCAACATCTAATCTTCTCTGTAAAACTGTTTAACTTAGTGGAATATTTGTTTCATTGAGAGGGGCATGAAGTAGCAAACAACACGAGTATTTGTATCATCCCAAGGAAGATGATTACTGGTTACTGTTATGATACTTCTGTCCCTCTCTCTGACACAAACATTCTACTGTTGGTTGAATGATTATTCCAAGTTCAGTTTTCAGATTACCATACCCTATTACTCAATGAGTCAAAGAGAGAGCATGCTTACACAATTGGTTATAAACTACAAGTGATCAGATTTGCAAAGGAACATTAGAACTGAAAGGCTACAGCAAGGCATTTTGGGCCACCCCTAACAGAGGAAATTGTTACACTGACATCCAATAGCCAGGATCTTAGAGTTAAACCTGATATGTGGGAGGGTTATGAAAAACAGGGAAATAGTGGGGTTTAATGTAAATTTGAATAGATAAACAAAAATTACTAGATAGTGGGAGGGCCATGAAGATCAGGGAAAAAAAATATTTTTTTAAAAAATATTTTTAATTTTTTCAGAATATGCCTGCCAAAATTAGGGTGCATCTTATATGCTCTTTTGTCTTATATGCTGGAAAATATGGTAATTTATTACAGTGGACCCCTGGTTTCGTGATTTTCGTTCAGAATGCTATTTAGAAGTGCCATTACCCTGTGTTTATTTCCATAAGGAATAATGTAAAGTAGACTAGTCACTTTTAGACCCCCAAAATACACTTACAAAAGCATTTACAAAAATACACTTATATAAGGCGAGTTTGGAGCATCACGAAACCAGGGGTCCACTGTATTTTGAAAGTTTTATTCTAGGATAATTATGAGGAATGAGGATGAAATATACTAAAGTGTTGTAGAAATTAAATATTTAACCCTTTCTGTGTCTCATCTATAGATCTACATTGTTAATGCCAGAGTCGCTTATGTAGATCTATGTTTTGAAACTCAACTCCCTCAGATAAGCTGTGAGTGGAAAATTTTGGCCTAGACATTAGGGAATGGGTCTGTGCATAGTGTGTGCATGGTATAAAATCCTGTCTCAAGCTGGGCATGATGGGAAGAAAGCAAACCTTTGACTTTGTGTTTGGTTTAAAATGGTGTCTCTTAAGGTGTTTTCTAGGATGGTTTTTATGGTTTTATAGGCTGTTTCTTAGTATTTTGATAGAATGGAAGACATTCTGCTGAAGTAGAGATGATTTTGGTTGGTTTGGACTAGAAGTAGCTTGAAATCAGGCTTGACATAGTGGAAATATTAAGTTTTTGTCAGTTTTCCTGAGGACTGGTAAGACCCCTTACTCTTCCTGGTCTGTTTTATGAGTTTTTACTATGTCTAATTCAATTATTGTTATGCCATGAAACCATGACCAATCATTCCTGGTTATATTTTATTATCTGAGAAATAGGGTAAGTCTTCAATTTTGTATGTAATGATGAATTCAATATTATGGAGGGCAAGTGTAATATAGCAGGGGCCTGAGGATGTGACTAATGGGCCAGAGAAATGTCACTTTAATGCTTGGAATGTCTATGGTGTATATTTTGGACTCTGTTTTAAATGGAATTTTTAATTTTATGTAATATTGGCTAAATTACCAACTTCTATGTGCACTTTATAGTTCTGATAGTTGAATGGGGGTTTCTTGTGCTCAGTCAATAGAACAAAATGCATACTAGGGAAATAGCTAAAATTTTTGTCTAATTGATCTGTGGAATTGGCTTAAAATAGGACTCGAAATGGGTGAAATCGCCAATGTGTAAATTGCGCCCAGACACTAACTTGCACCTACATACAGTGGTACCTCGACTTACGATATTTTTAATTCCAGAGTATGCTGTTCAAGTGCCATTACCAAACGAATTTATCCCCATAAGGAATGATGTAAAATAGACTAGTCCTTTTAGACCCCAAAATTACACTTAAAGCATTTCAAAAAATAAACTTACATAAAAGGGTGAGTTTGGGGACCATCGTAAGTCGAGGTACCACTGTAATTCCATAAGTTTTCCATCAAATTTTTGTATTTTTTTGGTGTCATTACCTTCAGGAAAAACTATTTTGGAAGATTTTTTTAAATATTGACAGTGAGCACTTTAAATTTTGAGGCTTCTGACAGTGAAGAGGTTAAACTATCCACATCCCCAAAATTGAAAGCCATTTCTGTGTCCACAATTTTGAAAAAATCTTCTAAAATATTAGAGAATCTTTTATAAAGGTAATAGCACCATGAAACAAAAATTTGATGCAATGAACCCCGGTACAACGAAGCACCGGAAATCGTACAATTATGTAAGTATAATATTGTAAGTGCTTTTTTTAAGTGTATTTTGGGGGGTCTGAAATGGACTAACCTACTTGACATTATTTCTTAAGGGAGTCATTATTGTGTGCTCTTGAGCTTCTGGAATGAATTTTGCTCGTTACTCGGGGTCCACTGTAATAGTTATGGAATTATGGGCACAAGGTTGGAGGTCAAGGCGCTTTATGCATCAGAGATTTTCTCAGTTTGATGCCTATATTTGCCAGAATGCTATGCATAACAAAGGGCTTTCTATATAGTAGTACAGTGGACCCCCAAGTAACATAAAAACTTCATTCCAGAAGCCTGCTCAAGTGCCATTACCGAGCAATTTACTCCTTAAGAAAAAATGTCAAGTAGGTTAGTCCATTTCAGACCCCCAAAAATACACTTACAAAAGCACACATCATTTTACTTACATAATTGTATGATTTCCGGGGTGTACGTAGCTCGGGGGTCACTGTATGTCATTGATGTCAACTAGGCCTGTATACCTTGTACAGTGGCCCCCCCGGATTACGTACTGCTCCAAACTCGAACAATTATGTAAGTGTATTTTTGTAAGTGCTTTTGTAGTGTATTTTGGGGGTCTAAAAGGACTCATCTAATTACATTATTCCTTATGGGAACAAATTTGTTTGGTATCGGCACTTGAGCAGCATTCTGAATGAAATAATGGCGTAATCCGGGGGTCCACTGTACAGTGGTCCCTCGGTTTTCGCCGAAAATTCGTTCCAGAATGCTGCTCCAAGTGTCATTACCGAACGAATTTACTTCCTTAAGAAATAATGTCACATAGGTTAATCTATTTCAGACCCCAAAATACGCTTGCAACAGTACTTACGAAAATACACTTACTTAAATGTTCGAGTTTGGAGATGCACGAAAACCGAGGGACCACTGTACATGTATTTGTAGATACAGTGGACCCTCGGTTAACGAATACCCCGGAAATCGTGCAATTATGTAAGTATAGTACAGCAAGTTCTTGTGGAGATGTATTTTTGGGGGGATCTAATAAGACTAACCTACGATATTTTCCTTAAGAGGCTAAAATGGATTCGGTAATGTACTTGAGCAGGCTTCAGGTGAAGTTTTAGAAACTCGGGGGTCCACTGTATAAAGATATTATTATTATCACCATCATCACCACTAATTAATGCAGACTTGGATTAAAAAACCTATATAACAGACCATGGGAGGTGGGAAGGAAGAGGTCTACTACCTTCCCAAGGAAAATTGACCATTTCTGCCAATTTTAGGCCACTTCCTGTTTTTAAGTGATCAAAATCTTAATAATTTCACTTGTATGTCTTGTGATCTATCTTCTGGGACCAAGAAATAAAATGGAACCACAAATACCACCTTAATAAATGCCCCAAAGTTGCTATTGTACCCAAACAGAAGGTCAGAGGTTAGCTGTTCCCATCATGCAATATGTGGGGGCAGAATGTTTTGTACTACACACCACACATCTCAGACAAATAGAAAAATTAAAAACCTAGCAAATCCCCAAGCCCAGATGAACTGTTTGCAATGGTTTTAAAGGAATGTAAAGAGGAGCTTAGCAAACCTTTGACTAATCTTTTTCAATATATCAAATCCGTAAGTTATACAGCGCCTGTGGGGAGGAGGGGATGGAAGGTATTCAGGCTAATTTATGGAACTGGAGCACAGATACAATTCCCTAGATCAAGAGCCCCTCACCAGCATCGAGGAACCTCCCTTGAGAGCGACTCACAACCTGAATTTTGGCTCGTATCCAGGAGCAAAAAATCGACAAGCGATGGCTTTCGTATCCTGAAAAACTTGCATGGTGGGGCACTCTTAAGCAGAGGTTTCACTGTAAATGTGTGCAAAGTAAACATTAAAACAATAACAAAGGTGGTTGACACAAATCCACTACTATTATAGTATTCTCCTCACTTAGCGGCGGAATTCGTTTACTGAAGTTGTCTTAGGAACGTAACTCCATCGTTAAGTTGGAAGAGGCTGTATTGCTAAACCTTAAGAACACTAAAAACACATTATAGTTATGTTTTTAAAGAATAATGAACACAATTAAAAAAAATTATAGCGTAGGTGACATTGCTACAGGTGACATAAAGTTAGACGTAATGGCGTTTGCTGAAATGAAATATACTCTAGAAAAGTGGCATAAACGAATTTGACATAGTCAAAATGACATAAAGTGGGAACATGACTGTACTTGAATAGTGGTACAAAAACATTAAGAAACTACTTCACCTAGTAATACGTAGTACTGTACAGTGCTAGTCATGGCATTATGCCGGGTAAGCACCCCAGCGTAATGCCGTGATGAAAATCAAGTCCTACCATACAGGGTCTTTTCGTCAGTGCATTATGCTGGGTAGCAGCTGTTAGCATGACGTTAAGGCCTGCGGCGCCTCCACAGTGATTCTTCAGTGCTCACATGGCTGCCGTGGTGAAAGGAAGTGTTGCACTTTTGTCTCTCATCCACCTCATCTTTCAAAGTGTTCCTTTGGTTTTGGGCTATACATGTTTGATTATGGGTAAAAGAAGTCTTTAACACCTGAAACTATGAAAAGCTCAGATCATAGGGCTTCACAAAGCTGGGCACCAGATGAAAGAAATAGTGGAGATGTTGGTGTGTGTGAATGTTCAGTGAGGAACTGGGTGCAGCGTTTCAAGGCTGGCGGTGTCTAGTTACCGTTTGCCACACCTCGGCCTGGCCTCCAAAGAAGACATCTGTTTGTACTTTAACTGTGTTAAAGAAGCAGTTAGAGAGTACACCTAAGATAACTGCTAGAGAATTGAAAGAAAGAACCACATCTTCTCTCAGAGGTGTCTGTAAGAACTGTTAACAAATGTGTGTTAGAACTGGGTTACAGTAGTCATCACCAGGTTAAGAAACCAATCTCAAGCCACAGAAGAAACGTAGGCTGGATTATGCAAATAAATATATTCATAGTTTCCTCAACAGTGGTCTGAAGTACTTTTGAGTGATGAAGCAGCCTTCACTGTCCTCTGTAACCATGGGGGACATGTGTACTGGCCCATAGGTAGTGACCCCACTAGACCCACGCTGCCCCTGTGGGACCACCAAACACCCAGACTCGCTCATGGTTTGTTGGTGTTTCAGTGCTTAAGTGTTGGTGAACTCTTCGTGTTTCCCAAAAACCAGTATATGAACCAGCATAATTACCTGGAGTTGTGTGGCAATTTACCTGAGTTTGACAAGTGTGGGGCTATGGTTTTATGCAGGACGGTGCACCATGTCATACCGCCAAATTTGTAGTTCAGTGGCTTAAGGACTGTGAAGAGAGGTTCTTTAATGACTGGCCAGGCAATTCCCCAGACCTAAACCTATTGAACTACATTCAGTAGTGAAACAAGTTTACTGGGCAAGGATATCAGTTCCATCCTGCGGCTGTAGGCTGCTCTACATGGGCATGGAATAATATACAGTGGACCCCCGAGTTTCGGTCAATAAACTCGAACAATTATGTAAGTGTATTATTGTTAGTGCTTTTGTAATAAGGGAGTGTTGGGATGACAATAAACTCTACAATTTCTAATATTTAATATAATTCTATTGGTATAAAAACATAGTCATATATTTTTGTAAAAAAACATAGTTTATCTTTGGTATATCTTGCATACAAAATCTTTGGTATCGATATCACATTTTGTATATACAAAGTCATTGTTGTTCATGAACCTAACAACAACTGTCATTACTACACAGCAGAACAGGCTAAAACATTTTACTCAAACCCAAACAAAAAATAATTTATCTTTAACTTGTCAGATCTTTAAGAAAACTTTTTTGATGACCTCACTGCATTATTAAACTCACTACAGGCCAGAATGTCCATCATTGCTCTCACTGAAACCTGGCCCCTCATACCGGTATCTATGCCATTCCTGGTTACACAGCCATACAAATTGTGGGCCAGACCAAAAAAGGGGGTTAACAACTATGTTATCTCAGACCAGCTTGAATGTATCAACAATACATGCAAAAAGAGAGGGAACATAGTATATAATAGCAAATTTAAACCCAAATAGTCCCCCTTTTTAAAAATCGCCCCCTTTGGGAAATCCAATTTAAAAAAAATCACCCCATTTTTTTGGGAAAAAAGTCAACTTGAAAAAGGGGCCCATTTCCTTAAAAATCACCGGTCGGGGGGAAACGCGTTCGCGGGGCCCCCCTGCCGGGGGGAAAAATTTAAAACAACCCAGGTGCCTTTTGTTTAAAGCGGGGGCCCACCACCCCCCCCAAAACCACCCCCATTCATCCCATACTTTTTGTCAATATTTCATTCGTTTTATTTTTTAAACTGCTAAAAAATCCCATGGGCCCAAAGAAAGCTCCTAGTGCCAGCCCTGGGCAAAGAAAGTGCAAAAAAACACAATAGAAAAAAAAGAGATCAAAAAAAAATATGAAAGGGGTTGTACATGTTTTTTTTTCCCAGGATGTGGGGGAAAATTTTAAAATCATTCCACCTTGTTGAAAAAAAAGGAAATCAAAAGTTGATGTTAAAAAAGGGGGGTGAATATGCTACCCCCAAAAAAGACCCCCAAAAAAATTTTCAAGAAGTTGAGAAGTTGTTGTTTTTGTGGATCAGAAAAAAAGGAGTTGGGAAAAGTGTTACGCAGTCAATAATTTGCGAAAAAAAAAAAAAGCAGTTGCTTGACAATCTCAAAAAAAAAAGTCCGGGAATGAGTGCTGATGTTAATAAACCCATAGCCAGAAAAAGGCTGGTTCGAAAAATTTAAAGAAGAGAAAAGGCAGGGAGAGGAAAAAATTTGACAAATGTGCGGCTGAAAAATTTGTCCAAATTAAAGGGGGTACATAGATTTGGGAAAAAAAAAAACCCCCCAAACAATTTAAAGGGAGGAAACAGGCCTTTTTTTAAAAAATCCAAAAGAGGACCTACATTACTCGGGGGGGAAAAGGGGGACTCAAACCCCAAGCCATAAAAAAAGGGGGCCAATCCCTGTTGTGGGGAATGCTGGGGGTTTGGTAAATTTCAAAAAATGGGAAGGGCCTTTTTCCCGGTTTTGGTTTTTTTAAAAAAGGGGGGGTGGAAGAAATAATTTTCCCCGGGGAAAAAAATTTAAAAATTTGCCACTTAAGTCCCCCCAAAAGGACAATGCTCCTGGTCACCCCCCCCAGAGGGGGAAAAGAGGAAATGGAAAAGGTTTTAAAAAGTTATCAAAGGAAGTTCTTCCCCCCTAATACCCCCCCTTTTCCCCCCTCCAGCCCATGGCCCAAAAAAATTTTAAAAAACCCCCAAAAAAAAAAACTACCCCAAAGAGCAATTTTTCAAAGGTGTTTTGAAAAAACCCCTCGGGCAGTACTTTGCCCCTAAGAGAGTTCTGGAAAGATCACTTAAATTTTATTTTTAAACCCCTTTTTATAGGTTTTTTTTTTGGGGAAGGACCCCCCAGAACAAAAAACTCTGTTTGGAGCCCCCCGGGGCCTTTTTTGTTTGAAAAGGGGGTTTTTAAAGGGGTTTTGGGAAAAAATTTTACAGCCCATGCCATTTTAAAAAAAATTTGGGGGAAAAATTGGGGAGGGGGGTTTTAGGGGGATGTGGGATTGGGGGGACCACGATAAAAAACTAACCACTGAAGAGCTGAAACCCCCTTTTTCAACTGCAAGAACAACAGACCAAAGCGGGGGAAAATTTTTTTTCCCCAGAGGGGGGGGAAAGGGGGAAAAAGGAAGGGTTTTTCTTAAAATTTAAAAGGGGAGTGTCGGGGGGAAGGGGAAAAGGAAAAAGGGGGACACCCCCCTGAAAAAGCTGGGGGCCCCCGGGGGTTTGAATGTTCAATGACACTGTCTTGTCACATTTTGGGGGGTTTTTTTAAAAAGAACTGCCAAAACAACCTTTTGGCAGTTTTTTTCCCAAGAAAGGAATCCAGTGACTTAAACCTGGCCCAAAAAAACCAAAAAAAAACAAAAAAGGGGAAGTAACCCCAGAAAAAGATTGGAACCTGAAGTGTTGGGGGAAAAGGGAATTCCCCTTCCAACACTAGAAAAAACCACCCCCACCTTCCCCCCCCTTTCCCTTTTTTTCCCAAAAAATCAACAACTCTTCAAAAAAGGGTGGTAAAAATTTTTTATTACTATTTTATACTATGTACAGTATTTTTTCTATTGTTTTGTTTTGATAAATGTATATTTAATTTTAAAAAAATTTTTTTTTTAAAAATTTTTTTTGGGGGCTGGGGGGGTTTTAAATTTTTTTTTCATTTTTTTTTTATGGGGAAAATTTTTTTTTAAAATAGGGGCCCCTCGGAAGGGTTTTTAAACACATTTTAAAGGGGGCCACTGCCTTCATAAAAAACCTGATAAAATTTTTTTGAATGAAAAAAAAAAGAAACCCTTTGGGATGTGGTGGGGGGGATTCTTGCCCAGGTATGAAAAGCGCCTTCCCATTTTTTCCCCTCCTTCAAAGTGTTAGTATAAAAAAAAAAGGATTTTTCTTTTTTTTAAATGCTTTTGATCACTTTTTTCAAAAAGAAAACCATAATGTACAAATGAACAGGTGTACGAACCATTTACATACCTTGCAGAAGACAGGGAGAGTGGCTTTTGCTGTCAGGGGTTTATTTCATTTGCCCCTTTTTTTATCGCTTAATTGCTACACTTTTAATGCTACATTGTCACTGAACTTGGCTAATAAAACATTTTAAAAGGAGATTCCCCCGGGAAAATGCCATATTAATAATGATAAAAAAAAACACAATAATAATCACTCTGAGGCATATAAAACGTTAATATAGACTTTTTTTTTTTAAACCTTTTTATGATTTTTTTTTTAAATTATATAATAAACAAGCTATGTAATATATATATTTTTTTTTTTTTTTAAATTGGCCGTCTCCCCCCCCGAGGCAGGGTGCCCCAAAAAAGAAAAAAAAACCCCCAAAAAGGGGAAAAATTTCCCATCATCATTCAACACTTTCACCACACTATACATAAACACTGTCTTTTTTGAGGGGTGATGACGGGTGGGAATTTTCCCTCCCCCCCCCCCCACTATCCCCCGACCCCCCCCTTTTTAAAAAACAGGCATTGTTTTCCCCTTTCCAGTACTCAAGTCCAATTAAATCAATTTAAATTGGGGTTTTCCCGAATCCCCCTTTAAAAAATTTTCCCCGCTCACACTCCAACAGATCGGTTTTTTTTCCCAAAAACCCCTTGCCCCCCACCCCCCCTATCTAACACGGGTCACACATGCTTGGGGGGGGAAACCGCCCCCCGCCCACAATACCTTTTCCCTTTTTTCCCCTTTCCCCCAACCTTTTTTGGACGACCCCTACCCCCCCTTCCTTTCCCCCCCCGATTTATACGCCCCCAAGTCATTCTACTTTTTATCCATTTCTTAAAAAAAAACCCAAACCCCCCCTCAACAACCCCCCTTTAGCCCTCGCAAATACTTTTTAAAAAAACCCCAAAAACCCCCTTTTTCCCAATTTCCACATTCCAAATTTTTTTACAAAAATTTTCACCACACTTTCCCTTTTTTCAGGACATCTCCACTGCCTCCAGCCTCCTCCTCGCCGCAGCATTTAAAACCCCCCCTTTACACCCCAAAAAGAGTGTTGGTACCACTAATTTTCAAAAATTCCCCCTTTTTTTCCTCCATGGGGGGAAAGTTTTTTTCCACAGATACCCAATGCAAAATTTTTCCTTTTTTTTTCCCTTTATCAAATTTTATGGTTAACCCCATCCTTCATAAACCCATCCCCCTGACACGTCAAAATCCCAAATATCTGAAAAATTTTTTTCTTATAAAAATTTTAAAAAGGGGGAACCCCAAATTTTTTTTTTAAAAAAAGGGTACCCCCCCCAAATTATTTTTTAAAATTTTAAAAATTTTAATTTTAATTTTTAAACCCCCCAAATGTCCCAAATTTTTTTTTTTTAAAAAAAGAGGAAGTTATTAAAAAGTAACGTGGAAATTTTAAAAATTTTAAATTTCCATAAAAATTTAAAAAACCAAAACTTTATTTTTTACAAAATCAAAAAATTAAACCCCTTCATTAAATCCCCCGGGGGTTTTTAATTTTTGGGGAACTTTTTAAATAAAATGGTTAAACCCCTAAAAATTTTTTTTTGGGGTTTTTTTTTCCAAAATTTGAAAAAAATTTTTTAAAAATTTCTCCCCCCCTTTTTAAAGGGCCCCAAAACCCCAAAAAGGGAAAAAGGCTTTATTCCTTTTTAAATCTGTTAATTTTTTTGGTTAAAGGGGGAAACGAAACAATTTAATTAAAAGGGGGGGTTTTTATTGCCCCAAATTTTTCTCTTGTCTTTTTTAAAAATTTTTTTAAAATTTTTTTTTAAAAATAAATTAAATAAATGGGAGATGTTTTTAGGGGTTTGGAAAAAAGGGGGGCTAAAAAAATTAAAATTTAGGGTTTGGGGGGAAAAAAAAAATTTTTTTTTAAAAAACCTTTTTAAAAATTTTTCACCCGGGTTTTACTTTTTATAATCTAAAAATTTAAGGGTTTTCAAAATTTTTAAAAAAAAAAAAAAAATGATTTTAATTTTTTTTTTTTTCACTTGGGCCTTTTTAATTCTGGAAGAGAAACCCCGGGGGGGTTTTTAATTTTTTTAAAAAAAAAAAAAAAAAAAAAATTTAAAAAGAAGGGGATTTTTTTCGGATGGGAAAAAAAAAAAAAGGGGCGACTTCCCAGATATAAACCCGCCGTTTTTGGGATGTTACCTGCCCCCAAAACAAGTCCGCCCGGGGAAAAAAAATTGGTTTTTTTTTTTTCTAGTTTTTTTTTAATTTATAAAATTTTTTTTTGTTCTGAAAATTAAATTTAAATATTTTTGATTTCATAGCCAATTTTTGTTCAAACAAAATTATGTACTAAAAAGACTTTATTTCCTAACCCAAAAGGTAAAATTTTTCCCCCGCCTTATTTTCTATTGTCTATAAATATTTTAAATTTTAAGGGGCCCAAATGTTTTAGACATCCTGGGGATATATGAAACCCTTTAAGAATGGTTTATGACAATTGCGATAACAAAAGGGGACATTGAGAATAAGTGCGGGCCCTTTTTTTTCCCTGTATCATCTGCTGCTGCTGTCTATCTATCTATCTGTCTGTCTGTCTATCTTCTGCTATCTGTCTTACTGTCTAGCTCGCTTTCTTTTTTTCTGTCTCCTTTGGGAGAATGAAACCCTTGAAGAATGGGGGACGGTCAAAAAACCTTGAAGCCCAGGACAGAAAATGTCGCGGCGGGGGGGAACCCCTTTTTTCACCTTCGCTGTCTTCTGTCATCTGTCTGTCTGTTATCTGCTGTCTGTCTGCTGTCTATCTGTCTGTATCTGTCTTTTTGTTAGCTCTGCTTATGTCTGTCAACTCTTATCTGCTTTCTGCTGTCTGTGTGTCCTTTCCGCCGTCTCGTCTCAGAGTGTGGTTCGTAGAACGGTTTAAAATGATGCAGAAGTGACGGGAATTTTTGAGTGTTTATTATGTCTTATTCTGCATTTAACACTTTCCGGAATTTTGGGATCCTGGAAATTTTAATATATATAATAAGAAGGGCCCTCGGAAGAAATTAACCGTCCAGGGCTTTAAATCTGAATTTTTTTAACTAAACCTTATTTCCCATGAAATAATGTAAAAAAATTTAAATTTCATTCCACAAAAAAAAATCACCAAAAAAAAAAAAACAAAAACATTTATTACATTTATTAAAGTTGAGGATCGGGAAGGAATTGAACCAGGGGAAAAGGTTTGGGAAGGGAATCCCCCCAAAAGGACTTGGTAAAAGTCCCCCTTGGGGTTACTTTTCTTGGCTTTTAATGCCACAGACCAGCTTGGAGTCCAGCCCCCTGCCGGGGAAAGTAACGCCCAGAGTCCCCTGTTTCTGGTGACTTTCAACATTTTTCTGAAGTACAACATGGCTTGTCATGAATTGGTTGACAGAAGGTTTTCAGCTTGCTCGGGTGGTTTTTTTCAAAAATTTCCAAACTCTTCCCTTTGTAAATCCCAACACTAAGAAGGCACCCCATCTCCTCTCCTCCCCTTGAAGCAAAACCTCGCTGTGGTCTGTTGTGTTCCAGATGGTTTGGCTCCAGTTGTTAGCTTTACCCTGTGCCCCCACCAACCCCCACCTCACCACTCACCCCAAATTTTCCCCAATTCCACAACATGTTCCACAACAGGAAGGGCGCAGGGCGGGCGCCCAAATTTTAAAATTCTTCTTTGGACAAATCCCCCGGGCCCCAAGATTCGAGTCCGGGGTCATTCCCCCCAATCACGATATTGAGGTGTTTTTCCCCAGAACCTTTTAAATTAACATTTTATTAAAGCACCCTGAAACAGTGCTTTGTTACAGTTTTTGAGTTGGGAAAAGACCTGGGTCCAGGGCTGGAGGGGGGGAGGGTGTTGGAGGCAAGAACTTCACTTGATGAAATTTGTTTCAGGAACAACCGCAAGGGAGGATGAGGGGCATTGTCCAGTACCAGGAGGACTTGAGTGGGAAATTTTTTCCCGGAGGTATTTTTCACACTGGGCCAAACACTAGCAACCATTCCTTGAAAATTCCGAGGGGCCTTGGTGAGCCCCAATGCAAAAATTTATTCTTGTCAAACTGTGTTTCCTGAAGGGTCGGGGTTTTCTGTGATGCACCGTGGCTTCACTCTAAAATCACCACTGGATTGGCCCCATCATAAGAGTTAGCCTTCTTTCATAGGCTTTTCCTGGCTGTGCCTTTTTCCCCCGAGAATGTAGGTCCTGTTGGGTTTTCTTCCAAAACACCTGTTTCATCACAAAAACCTTGTTGGTGGGGAATTGTTACCTCTAACCCCCTTAATTCCAAAAATTTTTTTAGCTACTTTTTTTGAGCTGGCTCCTCCCATGCCTCCAACATTGTGTATGCCACTACGCTTAAACTTTCAACCCAGCCTTTGCTGGTTTAAAAACACCCCCACCACTGGTTGCAGGCATTGTCTTCACAAGATTGGGCAATTCCTTGCCTTTTCACAAATTATCGCCATAGAAATACTACCTGCTACTACTCACCCGCTCTCTGTTTTTCATGGATCCACACCAACAGCAACTTCTCAACCTCATCCACTTTTTTCGATCTTTGTTTCGTCAACAAATTAACCCCTTTTGCAACATTAGCTTCCTTGATCTCATTTCTCTGTGCCAGGATAGTGCCGATAGTAGATGGAGTTTTCTTGTACATCCTGGCAAGATCACTCAGACGTACACCACTCTCATATTTTTCTATGATTTCCTTCTTCAGTTCGATGGTGTTCCTCACTCTCTCTACCACAGGCGTGCCACTAGGAAGCTTCTTTGGACCCATGGTGACTTATTTCACAGTGACAATAACTAAACCACCAAAAAAGACACCAAATATATTGTGAATCTTTGAAAGAGCGCACTAGGTAATGTTCTCTCAATGGTAAACAACGCTTCACTGGCGTCCTGCGCTTGCACGGACCAGGCGGACACGTCTAATACCTTTCGGTAACCGAGGAATTTTCGCAACCGATTCAAAAAAAATTTCGGTTTCGAAGCTTAACGGGACCTTTCGTTAACCGAGGGTCCACTGTACTTATGTGTACATGTGAGAGAGACACAGAGATATAGAACATATAGATAGATAGATAGATATAAAGACAGACAAAGATATAGACAAAGATATAGACAGACAAAGATAAAGACAGAGATATAGACAAATAGAGTTATAGACAGATAGAGAGACAGCCAGAGACATCCAAAGACAGCCAGCCTCCCGAATACATAAGAAAGAAGGAACACTGCAGCAGGCCTACTGGCCCATGTAAGGCAGGTCCATGTCACCCCCCCCCAGCTTAGACCAATGACCCACCTAGTCAGGTCACATCCTCTGAAGGAAGGAGCATGGCATCAGACCTAGTAGCACAAGCTAGTCAGGTCCAACTCACACCCACCCACAGCCACTCATGTATTTATCTAACCTATTTTTACTTTCCTCTTATAAGGGGAGTGTTAATGTGACATGACATCAGTGAATCCCTGGTGTTTGCCACAGTATTTGCTCTAGCTGGCATTCAATTGAACTGGTGCTCCCACAAGGTACTAAGTTGTCCCAGATTTTTTTAATACTGCACACACTGAGGGTGCAGACCCATTCTCTCATGTCTAGGCGACTCAGGCCTATTGCACTAAATTTGAAGAAATGAAAAATAAAACATAGATCTACGTTCGGAGCAGTACGCACGTGAACGTATATCTACGTGTGGACAGTTTAAGGGTTAAATGCCTAGTATATAATGTAATGTTCACTCAAGGAGAAACTAAGCCAGACTGACTCACGACAGCTGCGCGGGGAGGCGGGGAGGCATGCAGGCGCGGGCAGGTGGACAGGTCTGGTACGCGGGACGAAACACAGGACACAGTGGGAAACTTGAGACAAAATTTAGCTGAAAAAACAGTTCTAAACTCGAAAAGTACGATACTCAGGGCATATGAAACTTGGGGTTCCACTGTATTTATTTATAAATATGTACAGTGGACCCCCGGCTAAAGAAAAAATTTCATCCCAGAAGCCTGCTCAAGTGCCATTACCGAACGAATTTACTTCCTTAAGAAATAATGTAACGTAGGTTAGTCTATTTCAGACCCCCAAAAATACACTTCCACAAGCACTTACAATATTATACTTACATAATTGTACGATTTCCGTTAGCCGGGGGTCCACTGTACAGTGGAACCCCGGTTAACGAAAAAAATTCATTGCAGAAGCCTGCTCAAGTGCCATTACCAAACAAATTTACTTCCTTAAGAAAACATGTCATTTAGGTTAGTCTATTTAAGACCCCCAAAAATACACTTCCACAAGCACTTACAATATTATACTTACATAATTGCACGATTTCCAGGGTGTTCGTTAACCGGGGTTCCACTGTACATTGTTTCAGTGTTTTCCTTATAAAACTAGTGATCTAGTGCAGTTAGCCTCACAAACATTCCATTTTCTCTTATAATAAGAACATGGGAAGATGTATAGTCAGAGTAAAAGGGGGAATAGTCGCTGCCACCACCACCACTAGTCACATACGTAATGACATATTTTATTCATTCTAGAGCATATACTATCATGTTTCTATGTTATTAATATTGTTTATTATGTCATATTAGATGAATTGTGATAGATAAATAAGCTGTCGAGTTCATATTAGTGTCATATTGAAGTACAGTAGACCGTCATTTAGCACGGTAGTTACGTTCCTGAAAACGTCATGTAAGATAATTTCGTGTTAGATAATTAAAAGAACTTATGGAAAAAATAGGGTTACATTCCTGGGAGTCCCCCAAAAGCCAAACAAGTTTTTTTTAGACCAACAGATCTTACAAAAATAAAAGTGAATATATAATTGTAGTTCATTATCATGATGTATTATGTTGTTTTTACTGCTTAAGACTACAAATGTAACTGAAATAATAGTATTTACCTTAAATTGTGGGTGCTGGTGTTTGTGGATGATTGTGAAGAGAGTGGAGAGTTATGCTGTGGCCCTACTGGGCTGAGGTGGATGGTAGAGGTTTTGGAACTGAAGTCGATGGTTGTACTGAGTGCCTAACTTTAAGTCAATCAGTAAGTCAGTCAAGTCATTCAGTAAGTCAGTCAAGTCATTCAGTAAGTCAGTCAAGTCATTCAGTAAGTCAGTCCAAGTCATTCAGTAAGTCAGTCAAATCATTGTAAGTCAGTCAAGTCATTCAGTAAGTCAGTCCAGTCATTCAGTAAGTCAGTTAAGTCAGTCAGTCAGTAAGTCTGTCAAGTCAGTCAGTAAGTCAGTAAGTTAGTCAAGTCATTCAGTAAGTCAGTCAGTCATTCAGTAAGTAAGTCAGTCAGTCACTCAAACTTTGCAATTCCTAGACTTGAACACTTAAATCTTTTCTTGTCACTTGCTCGAACACTTGTATGCTTACTGGGTGCCATGATTGCTTGGTAGATTTATGAAAATGCAATGAAAATTAGAAAATGTATGTAAATAAACACAGCAAGCTTCCCAATTATTGTGTCCTGCACGCGTTTAACCAAACTGAATGCTGGGAGGGGTGCGTGGGTGGGTGAGGGTGGCAGGGGATAGCAGTAGGACTCCTCCACTGACTCAATGATTTAACCTACCACGGGCGACCATGCGCTCAAAATTTTTACCCTCCCGCGACCGTGTAATATCATTTTTACATCGTGTTAGATAATAATGTGCTGCAATTCTTCAATCGTGCAACCCGTAACGTGCAACATAATCTCGTGCTAAATGACAGTCTAATGTATTTTGTCCTGCCTCCTGAGAGCAGGAATTTGCTGGAACAGATTAATGGCATTTCATTTCATTTAAATGAGGAAAATTTATTTTATATACAAGCAAATTGACTTATGAGCTAGGCCATGGAACGGATTAAACTTGTAAGTCGAGGTTCCACGGCATTAGACAAGAGATAGCCTGTGGCGTAATGAAGCATCAGTTTGTGCCCCATGGCCTGGTGGCAAAAGCTCTCGCTTCACACAGGGGAGGGTCCGGGTTCGATTTTCCCGCGAAGGGTGGAAACATCGGACGTGTTTCCTTACACCAGTTGTCTATGTTCACCCATCAGTAAAATGGGTACCTGGGTGTAAAAACGACTGGTGTGGGTCGCATCCAAGGACAAAAATGACCCAATTTGCCGAAATGCTCTGCATAACAAGCGGCTTTCTATATCGTAGTAGTATGTCATTGATGCCATAAGCCTAT
>WNWK01029221.1:0-24628 GCA_009830355.1 Cherax destructor | reverse complement strand
AGTACTGTTGTTATGTACTGTGATGTATGGATGTTAACATATATTACGACCTGGTCGTAATGGGAATTGGAGCAAACAAACTCAGCAATAAACTATAAAGTTAATGGAAGGGCAAGATTATTAAGGGCATCGAGAAATAGTGGAAGAGACTATTAGAGTCATGAGAGGAAAGACGTCATCTACATGACGGAGCCAGAGGGAGGACCGCACATCAACGGTAGTAGGTCACGGTGTTGTGCCTTTCTGTTATTTATTGAATTATATTTGCCTTCACCCACTATATACAAGTATGCACACTGTGTACAATATATACAGATAGAATAATAAGTGTACAAAACAGTGACATGGCAAAGCAGAAGCCAGAAAGAGTGCACCAAACTCAACCAGCAGGTAGGCAAGTCTGCCAATGCATATCGTAAGTGAACCACATTGCTTCAGCTTTGGCGGGCTTGCCTGTGATTGGTCAATGAACCAAGGTACTGATTTAACGACGGGTACCCTATCGATCGTTAAACCCTTAGCACCCGGTTTGCTGGTAGGATGAAGCCTATATGGGAGTGTGATATACACCGAATAAATTGTAACTCTTTGCATGCCACAACATATATTGCACATTGAATGTTGTGGTGCACTATATTGCAGAGATATATGGCACAACGCCAGTAAGTACTGAAAAAGACAGTCGTAGAAGGGAACTATTGAATGAAGAAGCTTCAAGGGTGAAAGTAACTCTCTGCTATTGTGTGTATTTTTTCTGCTACACCAGTGTTAATAACTGTATGCAATCTGTTTGGTAAATTCCTGATAGAAAACTTATTAGCAAGATTCTTTACTTAGGATTCTGTTGGTAGGATTCAAGTGTATAAGACTGGACACTGTTGGAAGAATACTACTGGAAGGATTGTTACCAGAAGACTATTGCTAGAAGACCTCTGGTAGGTTTCTGCTGGAAACAGAGTGTTGGCAGAACTCTGTTGGTAAAAGACTTTAGGCAGCGGTTCGTTTGATACATATAAGATGAATCAAGTCAGCTGGTATTATACGTCTGCGTGATCGTGGTGTCTCCACAGAGATTATCCTCTCAGCGACTTTTTTTTCAGTTTCTTCCTGGTGGTGGGAAAGAGAATTTTGTCTCTATCACAGATATAATCGGTGCAGATGATTCCTCTAGTAAATTAATGATGGATGATTTATATGAGGGAACACAGTAGAGGGTGACCATTATCATTCTATGGCTGTGTCCTCTTTCGTCCTCAGAAAAACAGTACTCGATGAACAGTGTTGGGAGGCAGTGTTGGGAGGCAGTGTTGGGAGGCAGTGTTGGGAGGCAGTGTTGGGAGGCAGTGTTGGGAGGCAGTGTTGGGAGGCAGTGTTGGGAGGCAGTGTTGGGAGGCAGTGTTGGGAGGCAGTGTTGGGAGGCAGTGTTGGGAGGCAGTGTTGGGAGGCAGTGTTGGGAGGCAGTGTTGGGAGGCAGTGTTGGGAGGCAGTGTTGGGAGGCAGTGTTGGGAGGCAGTATTGGGAGGCAGTGATATTGTTCCACACAGGAAACCAGAATTTTACAACAGGCAAAGGATATTTTTTACTTAAAATTAAGAAACGCAGATTTATATGATTTCCTGGAGTAATTGATGTTATTTGATGTGTGGATATGTAGGGACACTTTTAGGAACAAATAATAGTGAGTGGAAGGTCAAAAGATGATTTTGAAAAATACATTGCCTTAATTAAGAAAACTTGAAGAAAAATAGGGTTAACTGTATTACGACGTTAATAATTATACACTTTAGATAACTGGACTGAAGAGAGATCACAGGACATATGTAAGTCAGATTATGGAGTACATTTTATAGTCCTCAGTGATAATTGCAGCAGTGGCAGAGGCTGCTGCAAATTTCCTGTGAGGTCGCTACCTCAAAGGAAAAAAAATGTTACAATGACAATATGACAATTTTATTCTAGTAAAAAGTGTTGTATATAAGGGAGTTTGAATATGTGTGTCTATGTATTAATATATATATATATATATATATATATATATATATATATATATATATATATATATATATATATATATATTATATATATATCTGTGTCTGGCCGTAAGGACAAGTCATTGCTATCTGACTCTCAGACTTGAACTACTAATATCTTATTTAGGTTATTTGTGAATTGTTTGTTGCATCGATGACATTGTGGTTCTCATATCTCTTAATAAACTATCCATAAATGATGCTGCATTTATGTTTCTCTTCCCACCACCTTAACCCTAACCTTCTCTCTCTCTCTCTCTCTCTCTCTCTCTCTCTCTCTCTCTCTCTCTCTATCTATCTATCTATCTATCTATCTATCTATCTCTTTTACACATGGTTTGACAAGGTTAGGTTAAGGATCTCTATCTTTATTGGCATGCTATTGAAAAGTTAAAGATTCCTAACTTTATTGACAAGCTAAGAGCTGTTACCTACATCAGCTCATTTGAAAGTATTTTTATTGTTATGAAACAGGATGAAGTTGGAGTCATCTGTTGGCCAGCATTTTCATAATGATGTACGAATGTATTGCAGACTCGAGTCATCTTGGGGATAAATGATCTCAGATGAAGTGATATTCTGGAGAAGGGTACAGTCAGAGTGAAGCTGCTGCTTTCTGCCCGTCTTGTGGTATAGAAGCTTGCTTCTCGCTGTCCACGAAGTGGAACCAAGTGTGGTACTTTGACAATGTAGGCCTTGTACACAACAGTAAGGCCGCCCACATCTTTCCTGTGTTGTAGCCCCTGTTGAAATGACAAATCAATCCAGGATGGATCCAGACGAGAGATGAGACGTCTTGCTCTGTTCTCTACTCTGTCAAGCAGTCGCAGATGAGATGAGGGGAAGAGGGGGCAGGCTGTATAGGGATCGTATCTCTCTTTCTAGTTTACTTTTTCTCTTTTTTTTCTTAATGGAATGTGCCTTGAGCAGATCTCAAGAACCACAGAGTTCTTTTTTTTTCTAGGAAAAGGTTTCGGATCCGTGTTGTTTGGGAATCTTCCAGCTTGTTTCATTTATTACATGGTTGATTTCTTAAATTGTATGTTTTTGTTATTGAAGTTAAATTTTTGTGAAGACCCTTGACAAATTACTTTTTGCTGGTCGGGAGCCCTGTGCATACTTGTCTGTCCCCTTTTGTTTTGTGATCTGTGTGTATTGTCTTTGTTAGGTTATTACACAGACGTCGTTTTTAGTGAAGATGAGGTCCAGCTTTTTTCTAGTCTTGTAGGTTATAATATTTGTGGTTTAGGTAAATTTTTGTGAAGAGATTTAATAGCTCGTTTTTTAATTTTATCTGAGCTGCAAAAATTGTTTGCTACCTCCCTGTTTTAGGTGTCTTTTGAAATCCCCCTACAAGATGTTGGGGGCAGGATTTGGGGAGTTTTTCCCAGTGTTCAGTTTTCAAAAGTTTTCCCCTGGAATTCGGGAAGTTTTACCCCAAAACTTCAACTACATTATTTGAGGTTTTAGTATTTCTGAGCAAATGAGACTGTGATGAAAAGCCAATTTCCCCCTTGTTGCCTGTTTATTCTGTCACATCTGAATAGATTAAAACCGGGGATCCATATTTATTTGTCAAAATGATCTTTATGGGGGTCTCGGGATGTAATTTCAGGTTTTTTTTTGTGGCTCTATTATCTTTTGGGTCGGGGAGTGGGGGAATTACTGTGCCCTGCTCTGAAGTTTTTTCATTTTTTAAGATTTCTGTCTTTTTTGTCAGCTTTTTTCCCCACTAAAAACCCCCTTTCTCGGGAGAGGTTATTGTTCCCTTTTTGGTTCCCATAGTCTGGCTGGTCTGTGTCTTCTTGCCCCCTTTAGATGATGCCTGGAGTATACGTTGTAGCATATTTTTTCATGGAGTGACGAGGACACATTTCATAGTGAAATAAGTTACAGGAAGGGGGTTGCACCTCCTGTTGTCATGTGGGTGCGGCATTTTTGGAAGTAAAAGGCATGTCCCCCCTGTTTTTACCAGAATACCATGCCGCAGATCCCCAAGGCAGAGAATTTGCAAAGATTGAAATTTTGTTTGTGGTTTTTTGTGGCTGTGTTTGCTGTGCCCCTCTACCTAAGCCTGTATGGACATCAGTGTTCCACCAGTTTTTTCTTTTTAATTTTCAACACTATTCCCGACATCACCCCTTTGTTTTATCTCCAGCAGTATGCTTTTTGTTTCCTCTTAAAATGAATAGCGTTGTCTTTACCTGTTTTATCACCAGTGCCACTATCTCCATTTTGATCCCCCCAGGGCAACACTAGCACCTCTGAGCACCCCTCCGGACAAACCAGCACCCTCTGGGGCACTGTCCTCCAGGACAACACTAGCACCCTCTGGACACTGTCTTCCAGGACAACACTAGCACCCCCTGGAGCACTGTCCTCCCGGACAACACTAGCACCCCCTGGGGCACGTCCTCCAGGGCAACACTAAACCCCCTGACACTGTCCTCCAGGAAACTTAGACCCTCTGGAGCACTGTCTTCCAGGACAACACTAGCACCCCCTGGGGCACTGTCTTCCAGGACAAATAGCACCCTCTGGGGCACTGTCCCCCAGGACAACACTAGCACCCTCTGGGGCACTGTCTTCCAGGACAAAATTAGCACCCTCTGGGCACCTTCCCAAAACAGCCACGTCCAACCCCAAACCCTTTATTTTCCCCCTGTCATACCAGGCTGACATGTTTTAAGGGATTTTTTATTGTGTTTTTGTCTTTTTAAAATAGATGTAATTTTTCGGTGATCTCCAAAAAACAGGAGCCAGCGAACTAGGCTTGTCATGTTTAGAGGACACTGTGGCAGTGGTAAGCTCGGTAATTTCAACTCATCCGTTTGAATACCAGCCTCCCCGCGTGTGTATTAAAATTCCAAAGTAGAGACGGTATATCGCAAGTTTTAGGTTAGGGTGTTTTTTTAAGTTGAATAAAGTTGGTTTTTCTTTTTAGAATTTTAAAAAATTTTTTCCATCAATTTAAAAAAAAAATCTTTACGGCCCCCCCAACAATGGTTGTTTGGGAGTTTTTTCCCCCGGCCTGTGACGTAATCAAACGGGTGTTTGACTGACGGGCCGCTGGACTGACAGTGTCATCGGACTCTCCCCCCATTCAACACTGGGGGAGTTCACCAGCCACTGATACACTACTGGAGTTCGCCAGTCAGACCTGCGTGAGAGGGGTGTGGTCGGGGCAACTCCTGATATACCACTGGAGCGATCGACCTGGGGAACTCCAGTGTGGTGTGGGGAAGGGGTACAGTGCTCCAGTGCTGGGGGAACTGGGAAACTTTATTTCTCTAGACTGTGTTACCGAGAGCAACTCTGTACTTGTGATGTTTGCAAAGGGCCAAATACAGTTATGAGGACATTTAATGAGGAGAGCGGCCAGTCTGGTCACCGAATTACCTACTGGTTTCATCACCGGGACTGTTGTCCTGAGACTTGTACCTGAGATGGTTTACCGAAGATTGTTCCCCGGAGTGTCGGGTTTTTTTTAGTGGTGTGTCATTTTGTGACGGGGGCCGACACAAGTTAAGAGTCGTGTTTTTGGGTTTTCATAACGCGGTAAAAAGGGTTTTTATTGGGGTTGATTCATGTTGGGGGGCGTGTCTGTGAGACAGGGCGGTGTCGGGGACACGGGGAAGGTGTCTTAGGGGCCGAGAAAAGGGGTGTCGGGGACACAAAAGAAAGGGTGTCGGTGACACCGGGGGGGCATGTGACACAGAGAACGGGTGTCATGGGACCCCGTGAGAAGGGGGCCATAAAAAGAGACAAGGGTGTCTGAGGACACGGTGGAAAAGGCGTATCATGAAAAGGTGGGTAGTGTCCCGGAACTGAAGATGGCACGACTTGACACGCATTAAGTACTTGTTTTTACTTGTAATCTTGTACTATGATTTTGTGTAAATTTTTTTACACAGATTATTAGATTATTTTTTTATTCAGATTATATGTTTTATATTAATAATATATATTAAAAATAATAAAATCTGAAAAATAATTTTACTTAGATCCCAAACAGTCTTTTATTACAAATGCTTATTATTTTGTAATAATATCGATCAATGTTTGTGTGTTTTAGATCATTAGATATTCAATAAATCTTCAAGATTTCTTCAACTATGAACTGTTGACTGCAAATCCACAAACCTCTCAAAAACATTGATGGGAATACATAAAGTTTAACTTTATCTTGATGTGAAGAATAATATTGCAAATAGGAACAGTTATTTGTTGGTTTTCTGCAATTAAATTAAAAATCATGGTTTCCATTAATATCTAAATTATCTAGAAAAAAAACATGAGTTATTTTGTTCAAACTCGACAGTAAAATTTATGGAATGAGCTAGACTATTTAATTTGACAATGATATGGTTTATATCTTTATTCTTAGACATGAGACATAAAACATCATCAGCGCACTTACCCCACACACACCTGAGACCATTACACATTTATCATCATTACACTGGCATTGTATCAAAATACACTGCACATCTACCACCATCACACTACGCATCTACCACCACTACACTACGCATCTACCACCATCACACTACGCATCTACCACCACTACACTACGCATCAATAACCACTACACTACATATCTACCACAACTACACATCTGCCACCACTATACACCTACCTCAACTACCCTACACATCTTATGCCACTGTACATCTACTACCACCACTGTTCTACACATCTACCTCTGCACTATACATCTAACACTAGTACACTATACATCTACCACCAACACACTACACATCAAAAACCCCTACACTACATATCTACCACCACATTACTACACAATAACCATCACTATGCTACACAGTAACTACAGATTACACTACGCTACAGAAAATTACAACATAATACCAGACTGAGACATATATACACCACATTTTAAAACACTATACTCAACTATACTATTCCTATTCCTCATTACACTATATTAAATATCACTGTATAACCATAATCTACACAATAATATTTCACCAAATCATACTTTCCATCGCTCTTTACATCGTTACACTGGAGGGTTGGGAGAGAGAGAGATTGTGCATAATGTAAGTATGGTGTCTGAGTGGAAATACATTAATGTGTGTGGAAGAATGTATGTGTGTTCACTTATGAATCTTTCTTATCAATATTTATGAAAGTTTTCGTGAAGGTGGACAGACAGATTACCACACTCACACTCATCTTCATGCAATTAAACTTTAATAAATAAACTTATTCAAAAGCAAAATTTTCATTGTGGTGAAGCTGCGTAATGGTTACGTTTGTAGCGCAAAGTTCTGTGTCTCTTCTGACGCAAACTTTGTGTGTCTTCTCCTGCAGTTGCACCCACCTGGACAACTAGGTCGAGTTGATGGTTAGGTTCGCGTGTGTTATTGGTAAATTTGTTTATCAGGGATTCTCGTCCCATTTCCTTCCATCGACTGTTAGTACAGAGGAACTGCAGTTTGTGATTGAGTTTGATCTTGTGTTGGAGGTTGGCTGTGGTGACTGTGCTCAGCAGTGTGGTGGTGACTGTGCTCAGCAGTGTGGTGTTGGCTGTGGTGACTGTGCTCAGCAGTGTGGTGTTGGCTGTGGTGACTGTGCTCAGCAGTGTGGTGTTGGCTGTGGTGACTGTGCTCAGCAGTGTGGTGTTGGCTGTGGTGACTGTGCTCAGCAGTGTGGTGTTGGCTGTGGTGACTGTGCTCAGCAGTGTGGTGTTGGCTGTGGTGACTGTGCTCAGCAGTGTGGTGGTGACTGTGGTGACTGTGCTCAGCAGTGTGGTGGTCAGTATGAAGATTGGTCCTCATATTCCTTGCAGTTTCAAAGGATTGTGGGAGAAACTGTTGTGGAAGATGTTGTAGGAAAATACAGCATTGTATAAGAGCAATATATCAAGATACAAGAATGGTAATGTAACATGAAAGAAGAGTAAATTCTCAAGCAAGAACAGGACAGTAACAATTAACAACAGTAAAACATGAGAACAAAGAAGAAACACATGAGCAATACAGTAACACAAAAACTGTACTGAAAAACACAAGAATCGTACTGTAACATACAAAAAAGTACAGTAACTACAGCAACATAGGTGAGAAAAAAATTAAATTAATTATATTGCAATTATGAAATATAAATAGAAGTCCGAGATTATCAGTTAGTAACCTCTGCCTGGTGGGTGAGTTGGGTGAGAGCTTGGTCTCGTCTAGCTGGTGGGTGAGTTGAGTGAGAGCTTAGTCTCGTCTAGCTGGTGGGTGAGTTGGGTGAGCGCTTGGTCTCGTCTAGCTGGTGGGTGAGTTGGGTGAGAGCTTGGTCTCGTCTAGCTGGTGGGTGAGTTGGGTGAGCGCTTGGTCTCGTCTAGCTGGTGGGTGAGTTGGGTGGCAGCTTGGTCTCGTCTAGCTGGTGGGTGAGTTGGGTGAGAGCTTGGTCTCGTCTAGCTGGTGGGTGAGTTGGGTGAGAGCTTGGTCTCGTCTAGCTGGTGGGTGAGTTGGGTGAGAGCTTGGTCTCGTCTAGCTGGTGGGTGAGTTGGGTGAGAGCTTGGTCTCGTCTAGCTGGTGAGTGAGTTGGGTGAGAGCTTGGTCTCGTCTAGCTGGTGGGTGAGTTGGGTGGCAGCTTGGTCTCGTCTAGCTGGTGGGTGAGTTGGGTGAGCGCTTGGTCTCGTCTAGCTGGTGGGTGAGTTGGGTGAGCGCTTGGTCTCGTCTAGCTGGTGGGTGAGTTGGGTGAGAGCTTGGTCTCGTCTAGCTGGTGGGTGAGTTGGGTGAGAGCTTGGTCTCGTCTAGCTGGTGGGTGAGTTGGGTGAGAGCTTGGTCTCGTCTAGCTGTTGGGTGCGTTGGGTGAGAGCTTGGTCTCGTCTAGCTGGTGGGTGAGTTGGGTGAGAGCTTGGTCTCGTCTAGCTGGTGGGTGAGTTGGGTGAGAGCTTGGTCTCGTCTAGCTGGTGGGTGAGTTGGGTGAGAGCTTGGTCTCGTCTAGCTGGTGGGTGAGTTGGGTGAGAGCTTGGTCTCGTCTAGCTGGTGGGTGAGTTGGGTGAGAGCTTGGTCTCGTCTAGCTGGCCTACTGTTCCAGGCTGTCTTGGTGGGTGTAATTACAGGACGTAGTTTTCTGTGTGTCACCTCCAGTAATTCCACCCACCTGGACAGTCTCTACCGTAGACCAGCTAGACAAGACCAAGTTCTCATCCAGCAAGGTCACTGGGGAGGGGCCAAAAAATCGCTGACCTTGGTAAAGTGGGGAACCACTGACCTGGGGAAGGCACCAACAAAATAGAAAAATGATAAAAAATGCGGAACCTGGGGAAGTGAGGAAGGAAGGTCATGTGAGGGGACACAGGTGGACTTGTGGAGACACGGAACTTGGGAAAGCACCAAAAAAAATGAAAGTGGGGAGTGTGGAAGGGTTGACATCCGAGGGCCCACGGATGGAGACCTGGAAACATGATCCAGAAGAAGGTAACCAGAGAGAAGGCAAGAGATAGAGGGGCGTACCTTGGAAAAGGGAGAATACCTGAGGGGACACAGGTGGACTCCTGGACCTGAGGGAAGCCCCAAGATGGTAGAGAGTGGGGGGAGGTGGACCTTAAAGACGAACCACTGGCCTCCACATGGCAGGGTCTGGTAACTCAGAGATAACTAACTCTGAGGCTGACAGTGGTCGCATATTTTTATTTAAAGTGTTTCTCCTATAATTTTATTTTCATTTTATATCTCCAGACCTCTGACAGCAGCCACAGTGTGGCTGTATATTTCAATAAGAGATGATCTAACCTGCCACACACACACACACACACACACACACACACACACAAGGAGACAGACACGAGGCATTAAACTACAGACCTGTGTCACTGACGTGTATAGTATGCAAAGTCATGGAGAAGATCATCAGGAGGAGAGTGGTGGAGCACCTAGAAAGACACAAGCTTATAAACGACAACCAGCACGGTTTCAGGGAAGGAAAATCCTGTGTCACAAACCTACTGGAGTTTTATGACAAGGTAACAGAAGTAAGACACGAGAGAGAGGGTGGATAGACTGCATTTTTGGACTGCAAGAAGGCGTTCGACACAGTTCCTCACAAGAGGGTAATGCAAAAGCTAGAGGATCAGGCACACGTAACAGGAAAAGCACTGCAATGGATCAGAGAATATCTGACAGGGAGGCAACAACGAGTCATGGTACGTGACGAGATGTCAGAGTGGGCACCTGTGACGAGTGGAGTTCCACAAGGGTCAGTCCTAGGACCTGTACTGTTTTTGGTATATGTGAATGACATAACGGAAGGGATAGACTCAGAAGTGTCCCTGTTTGCAGATGATGTGAAGTTAATGAGAAGAATCAAATCAGTCGAGGATCAGGCAGGACTACAAAGAGACCTGGACAGGTTGCAAGCCTGGTCCAGTAACTGGCTCCTTGAATTTAACCCTGCCAAATGTAAAGTCATGAATATCGGGGAAGGGCAAAGAAGACCGCAGACAGAGTATAGTCTAGGTGGCCAAAGACTGCAAACCTCACTCAAAGAGTATAATACCGAGCACATCTCCTGAGGCACACATCAATCAGATAACTGCTGCAGCATACGGGCGGCTGGCAAACCTAAGAATAGCGTTCCAATACCTCACTAAGGAATCATTCAAGACTCTGTATACCATATACGTCAGGCCCATACTGGAGTATGCAGCACCAGTTTGGAACCCACACCTGGTCAAGCACGTCAAGAAATTAGAGAAAGTGCAAAGGTTTGCAACAAGACTAGTCCCAGAGCTAAGGGGATTGTCCTACGAAGAAAGGTTAAGGGAAATCGGCCTGACGACACTAGAGGACAGGAGGGTTAGGGGAGACATGATAACGACATATAAAATACTGCGAGGAATAGATAAGGTGGACAGAGACAAGATGTTCCAGAGAGGGGACACAGAAACAAGGGGTCACAATTGGAAGTTGAAGACTCCTATGAGTCAAAGGGATGTTAGGAAGTATTTCTTCAGTCATAGAGTTGTCAGGAAGTGGAATAGCTTAGAAAGCGACATAGTGGAGGCAGGAACCATACATAGTTTTAAGACTAGGTTTGATAAAGCTCATGGAGCAGGGAGAGAGAGGACCTAGTAGCAATCAGTGAAGAGGCGGGGCCAGGAGCTATGACTCGACCCCTGCAACCACAAATAGGTGAGTACAAATAGGTGAGTACACACACACACACACACACACACACATATACACCAAATTATCTAAGGAAACAAAATAAAAATAATCAGCTCAAGAGTCTCGATTTCGTACCTAAAAATAAAAAGTGTTTATGTTGACTGCTGCAACCTGGCCACAACGACTTGCATGGCAAACATTGTTAAATGGTATAATTTTAACCATTAATTTCTTAATTGAATTATTAATAGAATTATACTGCTGCCTCGATGGCACAAGTATAAGAATAATAAGAAGTTTATTTTGACATGATACATGGTTGTACAGAGTAATATAATACTTGGGTGTACATGCCAAAAGCCCAATAATAATAGTTCATATGGTCATTAGATAAGTTACAGTGAGTACAAGAGAATTAAATATTCTATTAGGTAATGCTACATGGCTTTGAAAAGTCTATTAGAGAATAATTACGCTATTGAATTAGTTTATAAAGATTACAGTATTACAATTTAAAACAATTTACAATATGATGTATTACAATTTAGTACTATTAAAAAAATTTAATTTAAACATCCTAATTTTGAAGTAGTTGGTAAGTGGTTGAGCAATCCTCACCACAATATGAGTAGTAACTTTTGAGTAACTGGTAGGTATTAGGTACGGTTTGTATGGTTAATTTTGGGTGATGAGGTGTTTTCATAGTAGGACCTTAAACTGATATGCAGACAAGAGTCCTTTAGTGTGTTCTGGGAATAAATTCCAGATCTTCGGGCATTTTTGTATAGGGAGAAATGGACACGAGGGATATCAAAGAATGATTTGTGTCTCGTATTATGGTTGTGTTCTGTTATAGTTATCAAGGAGGAATTTGAGAGGATTATTATCAAAAGAAGCACTAAACCTACAAGGGGCATATAGTGCAGCAGGGCAGGGAAGGATACAGGGTTAGCAAGAGAGGGATGAGTATTAGGGTATGGAGTGCAGTTGGGCAGTGGATAGTGCAGTGGTGGAGGGTAGCAGGAGAGTGAGGTAGAAAGGCCAGTGAGGAGGGCTAGAGTCATCATCATCAGAGTTTGTGCAGTAAGTTTGAGAGGAGAGTTTATATTTGAGTGTAGTGTTCTGTGTATGTAGTAGGCACAATAATAAGTGTGGATGTTTTGTATATTAAGCAAGTTAAGACTCTTGAAAAGTGGTGTTGTCTAGTACAGGAGTTAGTAATCAATCACACTGCAGCTTTTGTTGGGTTATTAAAGGCTTAAGGTGATTTGCTGTGGATGAGCCCCATGCACAAATACCATAGGTATTACGTAAGTCTATGAAAAGTCCCAGGGAAAATTCGTTTTTTCCAAGTGCAGAATATATTAGTTCAAGCATATGTATAATAGCATCATTAGTACTTTTTCTCGGTATGAATCCAAACTGACAGGGGCTGAGTATGTTGTGGCTACGAAGTAGGAGGATCGAGGTGACCCTTCTGTCTTGATGGGAAGGTGGAAGATTCAATGGATTTCTTAATAAGAGTTGAAAAATGGTGACAACACATGAGAAGCTTTTTTATACATGAGTGGTGGTAAGTTATTTAGGTTTCCTGCCTTGTTCTTTAATGTTTTGATGATAAGCCAGATTTCAGTAGGGTTTGTTGGGGCTAAAATAGAGTATTTTTGGTAGTTGCCAGTGAGGTAGTTGCCAGTGAGGTAGTTGCCAGTAAGGTAGTTGTCAGTGAGGTAGTTGCCAGTGAGTTAGTTGCTAGTGATTTTACTTGCTAGCTTTGTTCCTATGGTCGAGAAAAAGACATTAAGTTTGTTGGCTGAAGGAGAGGGTCTTCTGGTTTAGTTAAGTTAATCATTCTGTTTTTAGATCCTAGAATTTCAGATAAGGTTTTTCAGGTCTTTTTCATATCGCCTTTTATATCATGGAATCTGTTTTCATAATACAGTTTTTTGACCACCTTATTAGATTGTTTAGTATTGACGAGTAACGTTTTGCAAGATCCTTTGTTATTAGACACATTCTGTACTGTTTTTCATTTAGATGTTTTTTATCAATAGATTTGAGGATGGTGTTTGTGAGCCAGGGGCTGTTTAGTTTCTTTGCTGTGATCTGCTTAGTTTTTATTGGGCAGTGCATGTTATAGAGGTTTTGGGCTTTTGTAAAAAAATATTAACACATTCATCAATATCGAGGTTGTGTTGTAGCTCGTGTTGCCAGTCAATGTCACTTAATGCTGAAATAAAGTTATTAACAGATGACTCGTCATGTAGTGGGAAGGTGATCTTAGTTGTGTCCTGGGGCAATTTAGTAATCCCACCTTCTCTTAATTTCCAAACTACGAATTTTCTGCATTATATTTACACCACACATTGGCCTCAGACATGACTTCTCCACTGCCTCCAGCCTTCTCCTTGTTGCAACATTCACCACCCATGCTTCACACCCATATAAAAGCGTTGGTATAAGTTGGTTATGAGAAAGATGGGATAGTGGTCAGTGTTGTTGTCTGTGATTATGTCTGCTTTTAATGGCGATATAGTGTTTGTTTAGATATGGTCTAGTAAGGAGGCATTTGTCTAGGAGATTCTTGTAGGTTTTGTTATTGTTGCTAGAAGTAAACAGCTGTTCATAGTGTTTGTGAATTCAGTTACTTGTGGGTCATGGTCATGGATGAGATTTATGGTGAAGTCCCGTGTAAGTATCAGGTGGTGTTTGTTCATCTCTGCGATAGTTATCATGTTTCTTAGTTTTTCACTAATTGAGTAAATGTTGGAATGAGGTACTCTATATATTGCTTCAACTGTTAGAGTTTTTTTAAGGTCTTTGGTTTTAAATTTAGGAAATGTATATTCGCCATATTCATCCCTTGTGCAGGTAGCATTTATACATTCTAGTTCATCAGAGTAGTATAAAGCCATTTCACCTCCTAATTGGTCTGGCCTACAATTGTGTATGGCTGTGTAGCCAGGTATGGAATAGATGTTTATAACATCATGTTTTAGACATGTTTCAGTGAGAGTAATGATAGAGATACTGACATTTAGAGAACTGAGTAGTGCTTGCAGGTCATTATAGTGCTTGCTTACTGATCTAACATTATAATTAAATACTGTTATGTTATTGTTGGCACTGAGTAGTGTCTTAGCCTGACTAGCTGTGTAATAAAGGCAATTGTTGTTATGATCGTGTGTGTTATTTAATAAGAGGTTAATGTCAGGATCAATGTTTGTAATCATATAACTAATGCAGGATTGACAATGTATAAATAATTGAGAGATACAACTACCTGTTAATAAAGGTTAATGCCTATGACAAGTAGTATTGCACAAGTGTTAGTAATCAATATTGCACTGTTGGTAATATGAGAGCTTATACAAGGCAGTACAATGTATAGGCAGCAAAATAACTATTCTAGAGATAACAGATACTAAACAAGTAATAACAATACCAAAAATTTAAAATGAATAGATAGTAAAAAAGGCCATAAATAAAAATTTAAATAGTAAGATTTGACTTATAGCACAAAATTTAAGTAAGTAATAACACCATAAACAAATTGTTTGAGTAGTAGTAAAATAATAATGAACTATTAAGACTAGGTATATCAATAGCACCTAACAGTTATTACACTAATGCTATAATTAACTTTATACAATAGACAGTAAAAAATATAGTAGTTAACTAATGGAGGACTGCAAAAAATAGTTACAAATATATAAAACAATAGAAATGTATATAATGTTTAACAAGAATATAAAAAATGAGGCAGTGATTGAACAGCTTAGAATTCACTGCTGTCAGATTGACAATATGGAAATGAGAATTTAGTTTTATAGAAAATAATTGGATGAACAAAAATTTGGCTTTGATACCAGTACTTGAGGAAGTGGGTACAAACTGCATTTTTATTCTGACTCAGCTAGGCCAGCTTCACTTAGGAGTTTTGTTAGATCATGGGCAGTAGAGATTAAATATCTCTTTCCTTTGAATTCCTTCTTGACTGCAATTTTTCCATCCCTTACAAAGCACGGGTAAATTTTATGGTCATATCGTAGCTTTCTTAGTCTGTAAAGGAGATTTTGTCTTATTTTTGTCAGGTACTCGTTGACATAAACACCTGTTTTCATATTAATAGATGTTCTTAACAGTTCACTTCTTTGTGAGCTAGACAATAATGTGATACGAAAACAATATCAACAACAGTTTTCTAAGCAAAATTAACCCGAATTATTTTATATCAGCCAGTTATGAACTCATTTACTATGGCATGAAACAAGTGATCCCGGCCAACACTCACTGGGACAAAAATCATAAAACTAAATGCAAATAAATCATGAACATCCTCTTCTCAACATATTAATTAAGATTAAAGTTAGACGACACTGAGACATCTGGAGAAACTATTTAAATAACAGTCAAATAACTCTGAAACCCCTTAAACCTTTCAATAATTTCATGAAAATTCTAACACCAACGAATGTATGTTAACATATACTGAGACGTACACGAAGGATCTTAATGACAGCTTAAACTTAACGTTACTGAGCCAACATCAAGCACTTTATTTGCTTTACCATCACATACCTTCGCTAAGATCCAGGATAACCACACCCCCTACCTACCCTGCAGGTGAGTTAAGACCCAGCAAGACCACCCTACCACCTACCCTGCATCTGGGTCAAGATCCAGCAGGACCACACTAGTAACCACACCACTACCTACCCTGCAGCTGTGTCAAGACCCAGCAAGACCACACCACCACCTACCCTGCAGCTGTGTCAAGACCCAGCAAGACCACACCACCACCTACCCTGCAGCTGGGTCAAGACCTGACACTGTCTCTTCCCTGAACACTCCTATGATCAAAAGTTCTTCTCATACTATATTCCAACTTTTAATCCATCCATCAACTTGGTCTTAACCATTTTGCTATGAGGTCAATTAATAATAGTAATTATAAATATTATAATTAACCATTATAAAGATTCTTGATCAGTAGATGTCTGAAACTCACTTCTTCATAATTATTAATATTTATAATACAAAGCAGAGAGGTGGTGGTCACACTGTCTTCATATTGTATTTTTTTATATTTTTCTTTATATTTGAGTATGTTATATAATTTAAATTTAAATAATAATATTCTAAATTGAATACATAAATCATTATTACATTAAAATATTTCAGAATTAATAATCAAAGAAACAATGTGATCTCAGCTGTATTTTTACACTGAAGAGTGTATGCTCAGTGTATACACAGAGATGGTAGTCTCAGTGTATATCACTGAAGATGTGTATGTCTCAGTGTATATACACTGAGAGATGTGTATGTCTCAGTGTATATACACTGAGAGATGTGTATGTCTCAGTGTATATACACTGAGAGATGTGTATGTCTCAGTGTATATACACTGAGAGATGTGTATGTCTCAGTGTATATACACTGAGAGATGTGTATGTCTTAGTGTTATACACTGAAAGATGTGTATGTCAGTGTTATACACTGAGAATGTGTATGTCTCAGTGTATATACACTGAGAATGTGTATGTCTCAGTGTTTACACTAGAGATGTGTATGTCTAGTGTTTACACTGAGAGATGTGTATGTCTCAGTGTATATACTAAGAGATGTTACTAGTATTAATAATAATGGTATGTCTAGTGAATATACACTATAATGTGATGTCTCAGTGTAATACACTAAGAAGAAAGTGTAGTGCTCAGTGTATCACTGAGAGATGTGTATGTCTCAGTGTATATACACTGAGAGATGTGTATGTCTCAGTGTATATACACTGAGAGATGTGTATGTCTCAGTGTATATACACCGAGAGATGTGTATGTCTCAGTGTATATACACTGAGAGATGGTAGTCTCAGTGTATATACACTGAGATTGTGTATGTCTCAGTGTATATACACCGAGAGATGTTTATGCCTCGGTGAATATAAACCGAGAGATGTGTATGTCTCATTGTATATACACTGAGAGATGTGTATGTCTCATTGTATATACACCGAGAGATGTGTATGTACTCAGTGTATATAAACTAAGATATGTGTATGTCTCAGAGTGTATACACTGAGAGATGTGTATGTCTCAGTGTAAATACACTGAGAGATGTGTATGTCTCATTGTATATACACCGAGAGATGTGTATGTCTCAGTGTATATACACAGAGATGTGTATGTCTCAGTGTATATACACTGGGTGTTTAATATGGCCTCTGTGTTAGAGACTAATGTACTCTTTATTGATGGTTCAAATATAACTTGAAGTATTAATGACCATAGTGTAGTTGATAAGTTATAAACAATAAAGTTACCATCACAATGATCTTGTGAAAGATAAAATACTGAGGAGAACCTCAGCTCTCTTGAAGTTCATTCTTCCTTTCATGAGGTAATATTGTTTAGAGATCTCTAATAAGTTTAGAATAAAGTTAAAAATCTTAAAATTAATATTTTACATTACAGATAAAGAAACAATGTGAGAGTTAATAATGGTGGGAGTCACAGACTGTCGATGTCACAAGAAAACTCACTAACCAAAACAAACTATATTAAAAACAACGTTAAAGAAAACTTGTAATTAATCTACCAGTTATTAAAGATGTTACTTTGGTGTCAGTGGCAACTCTGGTCGCAGGTAACATGACTCTCCATTGCAGTCAATAGTAACTAAAATATCATAATATAGTGACAGTAACAATGTGTGAAAGTAATAATGTGATCTCAACAAGAGTTACTGTAATTACTCACATAACTTCCTATGCTATATTAAATTACAAAGTATTATTTTTTTAAATAGGTGATGTTTTGTGCCATTTAAAAAGGTGAAGAAAAGACATTCTTTACCGGACAGTCTTTTCATGGAACAATGTTTCATCTATGTTGATCTTTGTCCAGTGACTTGGTCAATCACTGCACTCTGTGGCAGTGACTTGGTCAATCACTGCACTCTGTGGTAGTGACTTGGTCAGTCACTGCACTCTGTGGCAGTGACTTGGTCAGTCACTGCACTCTGTGGCAGTGACTTGGTCAATCACTGCACTCTGTGGCAGTGACTTGGTCAATCACTGCACTCTGTGGCAGTGACTTGGTCGTCAGATCACTGCACTCTGTGGTAGTGACTTGGTCAATCACTGCACTCTGTGGCAGTGACTTGGTCAATCACTGCACTCTGTGGCAGTGACTTGGTCAATCACTGCACTCTGTGGCAGTGACTTGGTCAGTCACTGCACTCTGTGGTAATGTGTGCTAATGTACTCTACACTCCCACACCCACTTAGTATTCTTTAACAAGGTATAATAATGTACTCTGCACTCTCAAACATACTTAACACTCTTTGACGATGTGTAATAATATGCTGTACACTCACACACTTACTCGGTTAACAAAACAGCTTCGTATCAGAAGAAAAAACGGAACTGTTATAGTACATTTGAGGGGGACGTTGAGAGCTGTGAACCCCAAACACAGCATTTCCTCAGAGAGGAACTTAACTCTTCAAATGTAGCCTCCCCATGGAGCACTACCCATATATGATATTACAACAAATGTTTTAATATCCTTATATACAGACAGATGTAATTACAGAGAGAGACACACAGAAATCTGTGCTGTGTAAATACATCCACCCGGGTAGTCTCGTACCGTAGTCCAGCCAGAAGAGAAGAACTTCCCGTCCGGTTACACCACCATGGAGAGGCCAATTATTTTAAATTTTATTCTTCTATTTATATGTCATAGTTTGTAATCTGTTAAAATTAATTTTATGCATGTTTCTGTATATAACATCTTCGTCTTTGTATCTTCGGTGTTAATATATATAACAGATTGGTGTATGTATTTATGGTGTTATTATGTATAACATTGTGACCTCTGTATCTCTAGTGTTATTATACATAACTTTATTAGAGTGGACGAAATTTTCTTATAATAAAGTTACTTCACGATGTATATGAATCTCAATGATACAAATAATGTATATATGTACCTTATTTGTATTGTTAAGAGATAAGTAAATAATGAATCTAAATGTCACAGGAATTTAGTAAGAAACAACAATTACATGATGTGAATACTGAGTGTGTATAACAGTGTTAATGAATGTTGAGTGTGTATAACAGTGTTAATGAATGCTGAGTGTGTATAACAGTGTTAATGAATGGTGAGTGTGTATAACAGTGTTAATGAATGGTGAGTGTGTATAACAGTGTTAATGAATGTTGAGTGTGTATAACAGTGTTAATGAATGCTGAGTGTGTATAACAGTGTTAATGAATGCTGAGTGTGTATAACAGTGTTAATGAATGTTGAGTGTGTATAACAGTGTTAATGAATGCTGAGTGTGTATAACAGTGTTAATGAATGCTGAGTGTGTATAACAGAGTTAATGAATGCTGAGTGTGTATAACAGTGTTAATGAATGCTGAGTGTGTATAACAGTGTTAATGAATGTTGAGTGTGTATAACAGTGTTAATGAGTGCTGAGTGTGTATAACAGTGTTAATGAATGCTGAGTGTGTATAACAGTGTTAATGAGTGCTGATGTGTATAACAGTGTTAATGAGTGCTGAGTGTATAACAGTGTTAATGAGTGCTGAGTGTGTATAACAGTGTTAATGAATGCTGAGTGTGTATAACAGTGTTAATGAGTGCTGAGTGTGTATAACAGTGTTAATGAGTGCTGAGTGTGTATAACAGTGTTAATGAATGCTGAGTGTGTATAACAGTGTTAATGATCTGAGGTGTATAACAGTGTTAATGATGCTGAGTGTGTATAACAGTTAATGAATGCTGAGTGGTATAACAGTGTTAATGAATGCTAGTGTATAACAGGTTAATGAATAGTAGTGTATAACAGTGTTATGATCTGATGTGTATAACATTATGAATGCTGAGTGTATAACAGTGTTATGATGCTGAGTGTGATAACAGTGTAATGAATGCTGAGTGTGTATAACAGTGTTAATGATGCTGAGTGTTATACAATGTTATGATGCTGAGTGTGTAAACAGTGTGTAATGAGCCTGAGGTGATAGACAGTGTTAATGAGCTGAGTTGTATAAGTTTACTAATGCTGAGTGTATAACAGTTTTGAATGCTGAGTGTACTAACAGTGTATGAATGCTCGAGTGTGTATAACAGTGTTAATGAATGTGAGTGTGTATAACAGTGTTAATGAGTGCTGAGTGGTATAACAGTGTTAATGAATGCTGAGTGTGTATAACAGTTAATGTATGCTGATGTGTATAACAGTGTTAATGATGCTGAGTGTGATAACAGTGTTAACTGTATGATAGTGTTATATACAGTTAATGTAATGCTGAGTGTGTATAACATGTTAATGAATGCGAGTGTGCATAACATGTTAATGAGCTGAGTGTTATAACAGTGTTAATGAATGCTGAGTGTGTATAACAGTGTTAATGGTATGATGTGTAACAGGTTAATGAGCTGAGTGTGATAATCAGTGTTATGAAATGAGTGTGTATAACAGTGTTAATGAATGCGAGTGTTATACAGTAATGATGCTGAGTGTGTATAACAGTGTTAATGAGTGCTGAGTGTGTATAACAGTGTTAATGAGTGCTGAGTGTGTATAACAGTGTTAATGAGTGCTGAGTGTGTATAACAGTGTTAATGAGTGCTGAGTGTGTATAACAGTGTTAATGAGTGCTGATGTGTGTATGTGAGGCACTCCATGCACACTGCCAAAAAAAAATTTGTGTGTCTCAATGGATCACTTATCCGTGTAAACGTTGTCACAAAATGTATGCCTAAACGTGGTCTTGCATCCCTGTAAACTGGTCCTGTATCCGTGTAAACTGGTCCTGTATCCGTGTAAACCTGGTCCTGTATCCGTGTAAACGTGGTCCTGTATCCCGTGTAAACCTGGTCCAGCCAAAGAGAGGAACCTCCCAGGCCAAATTGAGACTTAGTATATTATATAAAATCTGTTTTCATCTGATACTATATTATTTATGATTATATATACATTTTTTTTGGTGTTGCTATGTATAACAAGATGATCATTACATCTGGTGTTACTATGTATAACAGCTTGATCACTGTATCTCTGGTGATACTATGTATGCACAGCTTGATCACTGTATCTCTGGTGTTACTGTGTATAACAACAATTGTCATATCTCTGGCGTTACTTGAATAACAGTGTGATCCTCTTAATTCTGCTGTTACTACGTATAACAGTGTGGTATTTGTATCTTTGGTGTTACTATGTATAAGAATGTGATCTTCATGTATCTTTTGTTATTAAGTATAACAGAGATCACTACATCTCTGTGCGGTTTTGTATCCCCGAGTCTTGTGTTAAGAAGGTCACATGGTGCGGGGCTGGTGTGCTGGTGTGTGCTGGTGTGTGCTGGTGTGCTGGTGTGTGCTGTGTGTCGGCTCCAAACAATTAGTGATTTTCTGTCGGTCTTCGAGCGAAAAAAATGCTGAAAAAATGCGTATGACCCGTAAAGTGCATTTACGGTCTCAGACGCACTTCAAGAACATATCAGTGCGACTTTGAGAAGAACAAAGAACATAGTGTTTAGTGTAGCGTAGCTCAAGTTAAACAGTAACTGTACAAGCTGGTACTGGGGAAGCTACCATGGCACCGTAAACAAGGGTTGTTGGTGATGGAAGATTGAGTGTAAAACAAAATGAGAAGGTCAGTAGAATACATCATTGGTTACAGGCAAAATTATAAACACTGAAATAAAAAAAATGAAGTATTGAAAACTACGAGAAAATATAGGTGAGTAAACAACACACACACCCTCACACACACACACACACACAGACACATCACACACACACACACACACAGAGGACTAGACTCAGAGCCAGGCAGCAGACTGCCCTGGCAACCCACAACAGGTGAGTATACATTGAAGAGCAGACCACAACACACAGTCTACACACTACACCTCACCAAAGGCTGCTGGAGTATAATTGACATATCTGGTGACAAAGAAGTAATGTTCCAGAGATGGGAACAGCAATGGGGACACAGTTGGAAGTTGAAGATTCAGATGAATCACAGAGATGTTAGGAAGTATTTCTTCAGTCAGAAAAGTGGTCGGGAAGTGGAATAGTTTGGGAAGGGATGTAGTGGAGGCAGGTTCCATTCATATCTTTAAGAAGAGGTATGAAAAAACTCATGGCAGGAGAGTGACCCAGTAGCGGCCAGTGAAGAGGCGGGGACAGGAGCTATGACTGGGCCCCTGCAACCACAACTAGGTGAGTACAACTAGATGAATACACACACACACACACACACACACACACACACACACATACACACACTACACACTACAGGGGGATCTAGACAGGCTGCAGGCCTGGCCCAACAACTGGCTCCTGGAGTTCAGCCCACCAAGTGCAAGTCATGGTGGGGAAGGGCAAAGACCACAGAGGGTACAGCCCAAAGGGGGGCCCAAAGAGCCTACAAACCTCACTAAAGGAAAAAGGATCTTGGTGTGAGTTAACACCAGTGCACATCAATCAAATAACTGCTGCAATCAGGACGCCTGGCAAACCTAAGAACAACATTCCGACATCTTAATAAGGAGTCATTCAGAACCCTGTACACTGTGTACGTTAGGCCCATACTGGAGTATGCAGAGCCAGTTTGGAACCCTCACCTAGCCAAGCATGTAAGTAAACTAGAGAAAGTGCAAAGGTTTAGAACAAGACTAGTCCCGGAGCTAAGGGGTATGTCCTACGAGGAGAGGTTACGGGAAATCGACCTGACGACACTGGAAGACAGAAGAGATAGAGGGGATATGATAACGACTTATAAAATACTGAGAGGAATCGACAAGGTGGACAGACACAGAATGTTCCAGAGGTGGGACACAGCAACAAGGGGTCACAGTTGGAAGTTGAAGACTCAGATGAACCACAGGGATGTTAAGAAGTATTTCTTCAGTCAATGAGTTGTCAGGAAGTGGAATAGTCTGGGAAGTGATGTAGTGGAGGCAGGATTCATACATAGCTTTAAGGAGAGGTATGATAAAGCTCATGGAGAGGGTAGAGTGACCGAGTAGCGGCCAGTGAAGAGGCGGGGCCAGGAGCTGTGAATCGACCCCTGCAACCACAACTAAGTGAGTACACACACACACACAGTGCTATTCTTGGTATATGTGAATGACATGACGGACGGGATAGACTCAGAAGTGTCTCTGTTCGCAGATGATGTGAAACTAATGAGGAGAATTAAATCAGATGAGGATCAGGCAGGACTTCAAAGAGATCTGGACAGCTGGACACCTGGTCCAGCACTGGCTCTCAATTTAACCCGCCAAATGCAAAGTCATGAAGATCGGGAAGGGCAAAGAAGACCGCAGACGGTACAGGCTAGGTGGACAAGACTGCAAACTCGTTAGGAGACCTTGGGTAGTATAAGCACCAAGCACGTCTCCGGAAGCACACATCAACCAGATAACTGCGGCATCATATGGGCGACTGGCAAACCTAAGATTAGCGTTCCGATACCTTAATAAGGAATCGTTCAAGACACTGTACACCGTGTACGTCAAGCCCATACTAGAGTATGCAGCACCAGTTTGGAACCCATACCTGGACAAGCACGTCAAGAAATTAGAGAAAGTGCAAAGGTTTGCGACAAGGTTAGTTCCAGAGCTAAGGGGATGTCCTACGAGAAAGGTTAAGGGAAATCGGCCTGACACACTGGAGACAGGAGGGTTAGAGGAGACATGATAACGACATACAAAATACTGCGGGGAATTGACAAGGTATCTACAATGTCAATTCTGACAGGATGTTCCAGAGAGGGGACACAGAAACAAGGGGGCACAATTGGAAGCTGAAGACTCAGATGAGTCAAAGGGATGTTAGGAAGTATTTCTTCAGCCATAGAGTAGTCAGGAAGTGGAATAGTCTAGCAAGTGATGTAGTGGAGGCAGGAACCATACATAGCTTTAAGACGAGGAATGATAGACTCATGGAGCAGGAGAGAAAAGACCAGTACGGACAGTGAAGAGGCGGGGCCAGGAGCTGAGTCTCGACCCCTGCAACCACAATTAGGTGAGTACAATTAGGTGAGTACATACACACACACACTACACACACACATACACACACTGCACACACACACACACTACACACACTCTCTACACTTTTCCAGAGAGGGGACACAGAAACAAGGGGTCACAATTTAAGTTGAAGACTCTATGAGTCAAAGGGATGTTAGGAAGTATTTTTCAGTCATAGAGTTGTCAGGAAGTGGAATAGCCTAGAAATGACGTAGTGGAGGCAGGAACCATACATAGTTTAAGAGAGGTTTGATAAAGCTCATGGAGCAGGGAGAGAGGACCTAGTAGCAATCAGTGAAGAGGCGGGCCAGGAGCTAAGTATCGACCCCTGCAACCACAAATAGGTGAGTACAGAAACACACACACACACACACCACACACACACACACAAAAACACACA
>WNWK01029220.1:0-24628 GCA_009830355.1 Cherax destructor | reverse complement strand
CTTGCGTGGTAAGGATCCGGCCGCTGGCAACTGATTTCAAAACACGAAACTCGTTAGGCCTAACACTTCCGCCTTTGTTTCCACTTTAGCAACTATTAACTTATCTGTATACTACGGCACCACTGATATATTCACTATACAGATCTATCTTCACTTTATTTTCAGGGAGACTTTCCTTCCTCTGACAAATAAACGTTCTGTTTTGTTATTTCACACGGCACTTAAGTTCCCCTCTGGCTTTATGGCACTATGTTCTGGCACACTAATTCCCTTGTTTTTGACTTTGTATAAGTGTTTTTCTGCCTGGTTTGTTGCGAGCACTGGAGGGATGTACCTTATAAGATCACTGGCACAGTTTTAAGGTTCTAGCACCTAAAGGAGACCGCGAAAAACACGAAAAAACACGGAAGCAAGACGGACGCGTGTACAGGCCTATATCCCCTACCTACTGGCTACACAATAAGTGGACAATTAAGCACATAGTGTTCAAGACAGTGACCATATACCTGATCACATAATTTGCATTTAGTTTGATCATCATCTGTGTCTCCCAAACTGCCAGAAGTACCTGTAGCCAAGCCTCAGCCTGGCCACTACAACATCAGTCAGTCTGTTCACATTGTAAGTTGCTCCACAAACATGCCCATCTGTGCTCGCATTATCATTAATTTCCACGTTCATAGAAATTAATTTGGATTTATATCTACAGTTCACTTATCTGTTACAAGCAAATTTAGGAAATTTGCTTAGTATAATGGTATCCTACCTTCACTAATAAGATATATTGACATGTCACATAGGTTATTATACTGTCTATCTCTATATTACTCAATAAGTGGACAATTCAGCACATAGTGTTCAAGACAGTGACCATATGCCTGATCACATAATTTGCATTTAGTTTGATCATCATCTGTATATCTCCCAAACTGCCAGAAGTACTTGTAGCCAAGCCTAAGCCTGGCCACTACAACATCAGTCAGTCTGTTCACATTGCAAGTTGCTCCATAAACATATCTATGTTCATCTTATCATAGTGGGTTATAGATCTACTCAGGCTTCTAACTGCATTCCTATAGCAATCATTTTCATTATTTATTTCTCTCCTAATATTATTCCTAATGCTAGACACAGATATACCAAAGTTATATTCTACATTCTCCTTATGGGTGCTCTTCTTGGCTTACATATCAACTTTATCATGAAAGGGTAATCCAATGTGTGACGGAATCCATAGCAATTGTACAGTAATTCCTTTGTCCCAGATTTTTGAGTATCTATACCTGGCTTCTCCAATGAGCATGCTGTTAGAGTCATTATATGAGTCAAGAGCCTTCAATGATGACATAGAATCAGTAATGATCATAGAGTCAAGCTCAGTGTCATAAGTTAGCTTTAGTTCCATTAGGATTGCAAACAATTCAGTTTGCAGTGTAGACGCCCAGTTGTTAATTCTTATCCAATCCAGCAAGGTAAATCCCTACCTTTTTCATGAGGTCTTTCCCACACAAGTTACTATTATTGGATTTCACTACATAAAACACTTGTGACACCTCTAATTTATTATATCTTACCGGCAAAACCACCTATCCTAGAAGGTTTATTTTCCAATTATCATATGCAGTTACCCTCCTAGAACATGGTTCAATGTGCCCCTTTACTGCCTCTACCCAGTCTTTGGATAAAGTCGAGATGGACGCCCCACTGTCAATCTCAAAAGGTACCTTTTTATTGTTAATGATAAACCCATATTTCTCTGCCTTTGTGGGAAATTGTGAGAGAGAAGTCTATCTGGGACACCGCCACTAGCAATAAACAAACTCCCAGGGAGATGACAGACTCGTATAATTTTACCGCAGTCATTCCCTTTAAGGTATGTGAGAACTTTACCCGCTCCTGGACGCACCGAGGGGGTACCTTCAATATTCTCGTTAGCCCACTGCACTCTGGACCAGTATAAATAAATCTGAGAAGATCATTTATTATAGTTATGTTATATTAAATTTAAGTGGACTGTATTGGTTATTAAACAACTGATCACTCCGGAGAAGAGGTAGAGAACACTTAGTTAAATTAACATGACCAACACTCACCTAATTAACAGCATCATAGTGGTGTATCGTAGATCGTTGACCTAGCTAAAGTACATCTACTGTGCGTAACAATATCATTGGCCAACAATAAAGACGACAGTATGGTACTTAGCTTTAGATGAGGGAGTCGTTCCGTTGTTGACGTCCTCCTGCGATCTGATTCGATCGCGATGGTATTAGCTGTCTCGTCGAGTCAAGGAAGGTTAATTTCCGTGCACTCTTATACGCCCACGAGACCGAGCGTTAGTTAACATGTGGTTGGTCGGGGTAGCGAATCAGATCCTCTCACTAATCCGACCTTTTGCACTGTTTATACGTATAACTTTACATATTACGTATATCCTGGCTTAATGCCCCACTAGTTTATACACATTCACAGTCTCGATACTTGAATTTCGAGTAGATAACTTGTGATATGTTAGTTCATTTCAACCGCGTCCAATATGGCGGTCGGGGTATGGCGTACCCAAGCTAGCCTCACCCGGTACAATCAACCCCTGATTATTTACAACTCGGTTTCACTATTTTCACCATTTCCCAAAGTTCATTGAATATATTTCAGTCTCTTCTAAGATGAACTCCCCCGCATCAGGGTTACGACTTTATCCTGCCGTATGGTCATTTCACTCAGTTCAAATAGGCCTATGGCCGCGTCACTCGCCGGCGGCACCTTATTTCACAATTATTGTCCGATTACTGGACCTCCTGGACCGATTGTCCCACTTGATATTCCCCGCGTCACTGGATATTCCTCCACATTACGAAAGGAGGTAATTAAATCCGATTTGGGGGGCGGAATCTCCAAATTTTACTGGCCATACCGACTTGAACTCTGATGGGTAGGCTGGCTGTCCACTCACTCCCCATTCCCCTCTACCTCCTCCCTGCCCAGCCTCTTCCCGCTTCCTCCCCGCTGGTATGATGGTTCTCTATTACATACCCCCATGTACCAGCGGTACATTAAGGATATCTGTTCATATTGGAAAGTTTATCAATTACAACTTTCGGAAAATACCAATATTTTCCACACTGCGGCCGGGCAGAGTTCGTTGTTAGACGATTCAAATTGTATCTCGTAAATTTTTGCGACTATTTTGCACGTACACAATCTTGCTGTTTTTCGTTACGAATCCACTGCAAGGATACCTCATTATCAGACCAAATTATGGTGTCGCTAATATTTATCTCCGGCAATTTACTCCGTAAATAATCAGCTAATTTGACACCCACATAAATGGCGGTTAATTCCAACTGAGGTAAAGTACGTAATTTAATTGGAGCCACTTTAGTTTTAGACATGACAAGAGAAATATCTTTATCACATTGAAGATAAGCGACTGCTCCATACGCTAATTTAGAAGCATCGCAAAAAATGTGGAGTGTATTTTCCACTCCAGAGCGTGTTACACACCACTGAAACTCCAACATTGGAACTCTCTCATAATCACCAATTAATTCTTCCCACCTGCTAACGAATTCCTCAGGTAGGGTTTCATCCCAAGCACACTTCTGCTTCCATGCCTCTTGTACCAACTTCCTCGGATTTTAAGAGGCGCCACCAAGCCTAGTGGATCGAAACATTTTGAAACTTCAGCAAGCAGGGTTCTCTTCGATAATTTCTTGGGCATACTATAATTATTAGACTTTAACGATATCAAGTCTCTTTCAGTATCCCAAGTCAGTCCCAATACATTGCTGCACCCAGATACTTCATCGCCGGGATTATCTTTATTTATTCGGTCCTTTAACCTGGACGAATTACTGTTCCACTCCCTGAGCGGCATATTTGCACCTTGCATTATGTCATTAGCCCTTTCATATATCTTCATTAGCTCCTCTTCAGTTGATGTCACCCCCAGGAAATTGTCCACATAGAATTGTTTACTCATTATGTCACTCAGTGGACCGCCTGTACGTTTAAGGTGCGCATTTATCGTCGCCTGAAGTAAGAATGGACTAGAAGTAGCCCCGAATAAGACACTTCTGAATCTGAAGGTTTTCAGCGGACTAAGTGGATTGCTAGGATCCTCTGGCCACAGAAATCTTGTGTAATCCCGATCCGTTTCTTGCAATCCCACTCTCAGGAAAGCTTTACTTATATCTGCCGTAAAGGCATAATTATTAACTCTGAAATTCAACAACACATCACCCAATTTCTCCGTCAGCGACGGACCTGTCATTAAACAATCATTCAAACTAGGTACATTTTTATTACCCCTGACACTACAATTAAACACGATCCTCGAAGGAGTGGTTTTCGAATCCTTCTTCACTCCGTGATGAGGTAAGTAGTGGCCATGAATATTGGCTTGCTCAGGGGGTACCTCCTCTATGAACTGATTATTTAACTGTTCATTAATTATTGTATTATAAGCAGTCAACAATTCTGGTGTCTTACTCAATTCGTGGAGCTGGGCCTTTAACTGACCATACGCCATCCGGTAATTAGTGGGTAGTTCCGGATGGTTTAGCTTCCATGGGAGTCGCACCCAGTATTGTCCAGACTCAAATTTAACATCCTTCAGGTATTGTTCCTGAGTGAAGGAATCATCTGGACTTTCTTCATTTACATTAATTCCCACTGTCCAGTTCCCACAATTTATTCACTGGTTTAACAGCATCCTCTATAGAAGAATATTTACACTGGAGTGACGTTTCATGAGTAAGGCCCACCGTGACTGCATTTATGGCTTCCTCCAGTCATTCATTACTGCGAGGAAGCCTGCCATAAATTACATGGCTTTCACCAATGTTGAGAAGAGTGACACCACCTTTCTTCGTCATACCCTTCACGAAGGTGGCATAATAGTCACTGCCTATCAAAACACTTACTGGTCCCACCGAGTCATTGCTTACTACGGAGGGTGCCAGTTTCACATTAGTCTCTCTGTGCTTGCCAGCCACATTAACTCCATTAAGTTCAGCCATGGTTATAGGATCAATAACCACTGAGGGTACAAATTAAATAGACCCTTTATTATTCATGGGCTTGCCAGCCACATTAACTCCATTAAGTTCAGCCATGGTTATAGGATCAATAACCACTGAGGGTACAAATTAAATAGACCCTTTATTATTCATGGGCTTGCCAGCCACATTAACTCCATTAAGTTCAGCCATGGTTATAGGATCAATAACCACTGAGGGTACAAATTAAATAGACCCTTTATTATTCATGGGATTGCCAGCCACATTAACTCCATTAAGTTCAGCCATGGTTATAGGATCAATAACCACTGAGGGTACAAATTAAATAGACCCTTTATTATTCATGGGCTTGCCAGCCACACTAACTCCGTTAAGTTCAGCCATGGTTATAGGATCAATAACCGCTGAGGGTACAAATTAAATAGACCATTTATTATTCATGGGCTTGCCAGCCACACTAACTCCATTAAGTTCAGCCATGGTTATAGGATAAATAACCACTGACGTCACAAATTAAATAAATTGTTTATAAAGGTGATTCTCACACCTTACTCTTGCACAAATCGTAGCCACGCCTGTGCTAGTAATTAATTGGACTAATTGCTGTCCACCACACAATTAATTAACTGTGTACTCTATACTCACTTCCTATGATCAGTCACTTATTTATTAATTAATTAATTCAATAATGATTAATTCACTAATCACATCCGGTTCAGGACGGACCAACGGGCGCTGTGGGAAATTGTGAGAGAGAAGTCTATCTGGGACACCGCCACTAGCAATAAACAAACTCCCAGGGAGATGACAGACTCGTATAATTTTACCGCAGTCATTCCCTTTAAGGTATGTGAGAACTTTACCCGCTCCTGGCCGCACCGAGGGGGTACCTTCAATATTCTCGTTAGCCCACTGCACTCTGGACCAGTATAAATAAATCTGAGAAGATCATTTATTATTTGTTATGTTATATTAAATTTAAGTGGACTGTATTGGTTATTAAACAACTGATCACTCCGGAGAAGAGGTAGAGAACACTTAGTTAAATTAACATGACCAACACTCACCTAATTAACAGCATCATAGCGGTGTATCGTAGATCGTTGACCTAGCTAAAGTACATCTACTGTGCGTAACAATATCATTGGCCAACAATAAAGACGACAGTATGGTACTTAGCTTTAGATGAGGGAGTCGTTCCGTTGTTGACGTCCTCCTGCGATCTGATTCGATCGCGATGGTATTAGCTGTCTCGTCGAGTCAAGGAAGGTTAATTTCCGTGCACTCTTATACGCCCACGAGACCGAGCGTTAGTTAACATGTGGTTGGTCGGGGTAGCGAATCAGATCCTCTCACTAATCCGACCTTTTGCACTGTTTATACGTATAACTTTACATATTACGTATATCCTGGCTTAATGCCCCACTAGTTTATACACATTCACAGTCTCGATACTTGAATTTCGAGTAGATAACTTGTGATATGTTAGTTCATTTCAACCGCGTCCAATATGGCGGTCGGGGTATGGCGTACCCAAGCTAGCCTCACCCGGTACAATCAACCCCTGATTATTTACAACTCGGTTTCACTATTTTCACCATTTCCCAAAGTTCATCGAATATATTCAGTCTCTTCTAAGATGAACTCCCGCATCAGGGTTACGACTTTTCCTGCCGTATGGTCATTTCACTCAGTTCAAATAGGCCTATGGCCGCGTCACTCGCCGGCGGCACCTTATTTCACAATTATTGTCCGATTACTGGACCTCCTGGACCGATTGTCCCACTTGATATTCCCCGCGTCACTGGATATTCCTCCACATTATGAAAGGAGGTAATTAAATCCGATTTGGGGGGCGGAATCTCCAAATTTTACTGGCCATACCGACTTGAACTCTGATGGGTAGGCTGGCTGTCCACTCACTCCCCATTCCCCTCTACCTCTTCCCTGCCCAGCCTCTTCCCGCTTCCTCCCTGCTGGTATGATGGTTCTCTATTACATACCCCCATGTACCAGCAGTACATTAAGGATATCTGTTCATATTGGAAAGTTTATAAATTACAACTTTCGGAAAATACCAATATTTTCCACAGCCTTCATGGAAAACACTCTATCCTCTAAGGCATATAAACTCATCACTTCCTCATCCGCGGAATTATCACCGCCATCCAGCACCTTAATTGACTTTGTTCTAGGATATATCGGTGACTGCTGTGTTCGTGCTGTCCTGTTTTTGTCAATACTCGAATTTGCTACAGCTTTAGGAGACACTTTTGAAGATTTCTCTCTACACACTCTTCTCAAGTGGCCTTTCTTATGACACTTATTACAGAAAAAGTCTTTAAACCTACAAGTACTACTACTGTGCTGGAACCCACAATGTTTACATTTCACAGCATTAATCACTTGTACTGCAGGAGCAGAGTTCTGATCTGTAACAAATGCCTGTTCCAAGTTCAAAAGTTATAGTTTTGCAGACTGCACACTTTGCAAATCCAAAATTTTCTGCAACTAAGTAAGGAAAATACACTTCATCCACCACCGCCATAAACAACTGGTCCCTCACTCTGGGGTCAAATTGTCCCCAACGCTTTTAAATCTGTATATAATTCATGCAAGGACACACCCTGTCGTTTCTTCATCTGTTGAAAAGCCAACAAACTGCGGTGATAGGCTGATTTCACTGCAAAATAACTTTTCAGTGCCCCGACCAAGTCGTCGTAACGCTTCGTGTGTGGTAAATCTGGTGCACACACATTACCTAAAACACTGTAAGTTTCTGATCCCAGTGACACTAGCAAGAAATTCCTCTTGTTATCTTGCTCTTTAATTCCTAAGTGAGCGAAATTGGCTTCCAACAAGCTTAGCCAAAGCTCCAAACAAATCTTACGTGGGTAGAAAGGTTCCAACCTTCCTTGTGATGCCGCCATGCCGTCACTTGTTGCTGCTGTAGATTTTTAATAATTCCCGCTCTGCTGCAACGTCCTCGGCTGCCAATATCTCTACTACTTCAGGCTACATTGGCCCACTATCCTTGCCTCTGATGATCCCATCCTCGTCGCCACTGTAGTGGTTGTAGGTTAATCAAAGATAGAGTAACAATAACAATGTACTCTCTATGGCCGCTTCATAACAACAACGACAATAACAAAACAATTATAAATGACTGAACCAAACAAACATAGTATTTAATCCTCCTACTGCTCCCAACCCCTTACAATCACAGCTAAGAGACTCAACAATCCCTGGCTAACACCCAGCATCCTTAAATCCATTAACAAAAGGCACCAATATGAAAACAATACAGAAGGGTCTAATAACCAGATAACAATCCAAAAGCTACTCATCAATCCTTACCAGCCTGATAAGAAAGGCAAAAAATTATGTTATGAGAACAGAGTACATAACATAAAAGGTGATATGAAAAAGACCTGGAAACCCCTACCAGCAATTCTAGGAAATAAAAAGATATCCAAGAACAATACCATCAAATTATCAAAAACAGATGAACCCCTACTCTCACCAACTGAGACAGCAAACAGACTTAATGTTTTCTTCTCCACCATAGGAAAGAATCTAGCAAGTAAAATCCCAAGCTCGAACACACGTCCAACAGACTACCTCGCCAACACCTACCGTAATACGCTATTCCTAGCTCCTACCAACCCAATAGAAGTCTCGCTCATAATCAACACCCTTAAAAACAAGGCAGGAGACATAAATAGCTTACCACCTTTTATGTAAAAAAAGCTTCACAGGTACTGTCACCAATTATTGCAACACTATTCAATAAATTCATTGAAACCTCCACATTCCCATCAATTCTCAAAATAGCAAGGTTCACCCCGATCCATAAAGGAGGTGATCAAACAGACTTGAATAATTATAGACCAATATCTAATTTACCACTGCTCTCTAAAATCTTTGAAAAATTAATTCATAGACAGATCAATTCCTACCTCATCTCACACAACGTACTCAACTCCAGTCAGTTTGGATTCAGGACCAACAAAAGCACAAATGATGCCATTATACACATGCTAGAGTTAATATACATCTCACTTGAAAAGAAAGAAGTTCCACTGGGAATCTTCATTGATCTACGCAAAGCTTTTGATACAGTCGATCATGATTTACTGCTTACAAAACTAGCACACTATGGTATAAGAGGGCACTCGCTCAACTGCATAAAGTCATACCTCAGTAACAGAAGCCAATATGTGTACACAAATGGAGCGAACTCTTCCACACAGCAAATTACAGTCGGAGTCCCTCAAGGAAGTGTACAGTACTGGGTCCACTCTTATTCCTCATTTACATCAATGACCTACCTAATGCATCACAACTACTCAAACCCATATTATGACACAACATATGTCTTCTCTCACCCAAATACAGTCATACTGGCCAATACTGTTAATGCAGAATTACAGAAAATATCGACATGGATGACGACTAATAAACTAACTCTAAATACTGACAAGACCTACTTTACACAGTTTGGAAACAGAGTTACAAATGTTCCACTTAACATAACACTCAACGGTTCACCCATCACAAGACTCAAAGAGGGAAAATTCCTAGGAATCCACATTGACAGTAGCCTTGAATTCCAAACACACATACAACAAATTTCCAAGAAAATCTCTAAGACAGTAGGCATATTATCTAAGATACGCTCTATGTGCCTCAATCAGCTCTCCTTGCACTATATCACTCACTCATTTACCCATATCTCATGTATGGAATTTGTGCATGGGGATCAACAACATTAAATCACCTTAGACCACTCATAACCCAGCAAAAGGCTGCAGTCAGAATGATAACAAATTCCCACTCTAGACAGCATACTTGTGGAAACTTTTTTGAGTCGCTCAAGTTCCACAGGGTAAGTGAGCCGTATGGAGCCTTAATCACACCACGGATAGGTCCTCTGAGTTCATAAACCCACACACCCACCCAAACAAACACAGTAGTTGGCGGAGGTAGAGAGATTACACATATTAATTGATAGAGTTACTCTTCTAGGAAGGTCTAGGTAAGTTTGTACAGTTAGTAACTAATAATAGGATTATTGAGGCAATAGATATTAATAATGTAGCTCTAGCACCTTAACATAGGTAGTTTTAAGGCCTGAATAGGAACATTAGATTATGTTAGCTAACGAGAACTAGCAGCTCCACACTTGAATCTAGGCGGGAGAGAGCACTAGTTTCTTCTTCTTGAACTGGACACCGTGGTGTTAACAGGGTACTAAGAGCTAGAGCTCGGTGTCCCACATGTCTTCAAAATACTTGCCTGGGAACCAAGAACCACAGAGGCTTCCCGACGTACTGTGGATTGTCTCTGGCCCAGGCCCCCACAGTAAGATAATATACTCTGCATTTCTCTTGTAAAGCTGGCCGGCAATATTCGGAGTAAGGTGGGGTTATTTGAGCTGTGGGTTGTAAGCGGCGAAGGCCCACTATAAGGTAATATTGTGGGCAATTCCCTTAAGTATTAGTCTAGAAGCTAGTGTCACTTACTGCATATTGCTTAATGGATAACCTTTGAAACCAGGGAACTCTGAGGTGCAGGCAGGTCACTAATACCACATTAATTTACAGATAAGACTCTTCCCTGCACATGGTGTTTGGAGGGTTTATAGCTTAGGAAGTCCAGGATACACATGTCCACTCCTTCAAGTAAGTTAAACCCTTTCTTAATAGTGCATAAAGTGGGGGACTCTTTTACTGCAGTTAGCTAGAAATTTGTACCATAGCCACTTGTAAGTCTGAGAGAAGTGTCTCAGAGTGTCGGTGTCAACAGTGCTTGCTCTAAGTGCAGTTTACAAGGAGGCAGTCCCAGAACAGTTTCTACAGTTTAACAAAAAAAATTGTAAACTGAATAGCACACAATAATTAAATATGCAATTAAGAACACTGGGGTATAAACATTGAAATAACTATTGCACGGAATTTATTATAAAATACAAGGAAAAGGCAATGAAAATTTAAGAAAATACAAGAAAATAATAAGACACAACACTGAAATAAGTTGTAAACAACACGGAATTAATGCAAAATTAATTAAGCACTTCACTGGGTGACTGCAAAAGATATTGTACTGCACAAGTCACAGAATAAATTGGATAGAAAATAATTACTTACTTCAGGTATAGAGAATTACAGAAAAGAACATAGATATAAAATGAGACATTCAATGAGGGAGACACTGAGAGGGAAAAAAAAAATATTGGAATAAAATATAGGCAAAACACTGCAGAGAACAAGTTTTGAACGTCACTAAGAAAATTCACTACAGAAATGTCTCACACACGCAAATGTCTATAACAGAATTATCTCTAATGTTGACTGAATGCTAGCGACGGCGGTAGAGGAGGAAGGGTAAGAATTTGGGTTGCTGGTGGCGACTGCTTCACCACATCCGCGGCGATTCTTGAAGATATTAGCGCTAGTATGAAGAAACACACTTAGGATCTTCACCTGTCACATGAGCCGAAACGACAATGCAAGGAACCCGATATAAGGGTAGAAATAGCCACAAAAAGTTGAAGGCTATGGTGGTGGTGGGGAGCGGCTGATATAGCCCAAGGCGACTAGCTGGTCAGTGGGGCACCCGCGCTGAGATGACATCATGGCGCCCGGCCAGTACTCACTAATTCTCATGGTGGAGGAATCACTCACTAACCCAGGTGGCTTGCCACAATAAGCCACTGTTCACACATATCCATATCACTGTCCGTGATCTGACCTGAGTTACTCTTAAGTGGGCCTATCTTGTCCCTAATCTTACTTCTGTATACCTGAAAGAACCCTTTTGGGTTAGTCTTCGAATCCCTTGCGACTTAAGCCTCATAATCCCTTTTTGCTTTTCTTATTTTTTTTTATTTTCTCTTTAATTGAATATATTGATTTTAATTGCCCATCCCTCTTTTGATAAGCCTAAATATGCCTCTTTTGACCAATGAGATGTTTTAATCTATTGTTCATCCATTTGGGATCATTTTGTTAGATCTAATTTCCCTACTAGGAACAAAGTTGTCTGGGCAGCTAGAACTACGCTCTGGAAAACGTCATGTTGGCAACCAACACCTACTTGACCCATAGTCAGGTTATCCCAATTTAGCCCACCTAGGTAATTTCTCAGTCCCATGAAGTCGGCCAAGCAGAAGTCTGGGACAAAGACTTGGTTGCAGTTATCTGGGTAATTCCATGATATTTTGAAACTAATTGATTTGTGATCGCTTTCCCCAAGCTCATTATTAACCTCAAGATTATTGTAGAAACTTGTTTTGGGACTGCCTCCTTGTAAGCTGCACTCAGAGCAAGCACTGTTGACACCGACACTCTGAGACACTTCTCTCAGACTTACAAGTGGCTATGGTACAAATTTCTAGCTAATTGCAGTAAGGGGAATCCCACACTGCCTACACAATACTGGAAGGGGGTTTTTACTTACTTGAAATAGTGGCTGTGTGTCCTGGTCTTCCTTATCTATAACCCCCTCCTAACACCATGTGCAGTGGAGAACCTTTGTCTGCAAATGAAGGGGTAATTAGTGTCCTGCCTGCACCTCAGAGTTCCCTGGGTTCCAAGAAGATATAAACCCAAATGTACAATTGTTAACCCCTTTGGGGCCTAGTGCCTAGGCCTTTTGTGTATCCATATGCTCTTGCGCTACCGTCCACAGGATGGATATGGGGTGCACAATAAACTAGCCACTTCGGTGGCAAAATCTAAAAATCCCTTAAGCAATATATGCAGTAAGCAACACTAGCTTCAGACTTGAACTTAAGAGAGACGCTGGTACATACCAATACAAAGGCGTCCGTCTGCTTAAGACCCACAGATAACTCAGTAACGTTTCTCCCAGAAAACTGGCCAGATACTGAGAGAAAGAAAGCCTAGTCTTACTGTAATGGGTCTGGATGGAGAGAGATATCTGCAATACTTCGGGATCTCTCCTCCGGAGTCCCATGACAGATGTTGGGTCACGTGAGGGATGCTGCTTGGTCACAGCACGTGTACTCCGGGTGATGTCTTGTCTGGTAAGAACGTAGGTCACGATTCGTGAGCCCCACACTGCCTAGATTCAAGTGTGGGCTGCCAGTTGTCTCTAGCTAACATAACCTAATACTTGCCTATTCAGGCCTTAAACTACATATGTTAGGGTGCTAGAGCTACAGTATTAATATCTAACGTTGCTTCAATAATCTTACTATTAGTTTCTAACTGTACAAACTTGCTTAGGTGTTCCTAGGTCAATAAATCTCACTTACCCTGTGGAACTCGAGTGACCCGAAAAGTTTCCACATCCTCCCGCCGACGAAGGTAGACGACAAGTCTACATCAAGTTCACCTTCCCGAGCCCTTACGGCGGGCCCTGGACATGAGTGCCGTCCGACCACTCTCGTCGAGCAGACTCTGGTCTAACTTCGACTGTCCAGTTTCCGCCGTGTGGATCGCTGGGGGTGTAAACTTGTGGGTTCCGGTGATCTTAACACCCTTCCCTTTAACTTTAATGTCTTCCACACGTCTAGCCTTGTCTGAGCAGCTTCGTACTTTCCCACCCAGTGGCCCATATACCCTGGTAGCCCTTCTTCCCACTTATACGAGGTTCCCTGGGTTTAATGACAATCTATCTCCTCTTTAGGTACCCCTGGCGGTTCGTCAGTGTACACTAACATTCATTATCACTACTCCCCCAGTTATCATGGTGTGAGCTTTCCCCCTCTCTGGCGTTGCAGGGAACTCAAGAGGAATTCTGCCACCGATGATATATCCTACTGGGGATCTGTATAAACCAATTCCTTCCTTAACAGTCCGTCGTGTAGACAGGAAGTCATCTAGATAGTTGGCTCCCACCAGGATACCTACATTTCTGACTGTGTCAGTGGTAATGTCCTGGTCTGCCAGCTTCACACCAAGGTCTTTCAATCGCTTGGTTGCTGCTGCAAGACCTCTGGTCGTAATAGCCGCAGGTAACGTCTTTACTACCAAAGCTGTAATATTTCTGCAATGTCCACCCAATTTAACAGTGACATCCACAACATCATAAGACTTGGGTGGGCCCTGACTTATAGCACCTCCCAATGTCACATTAACTTTGTCGGTGGCCTTCAACTTTAACTTAGCCACCAACTTCTCTGTTATCATGGACACTTGTGCCCCAGAGTCGAAGAATAATCAGGTTGTTTCGGATCTGTTCCCGTTCACAACCCCTGCCATGACTGTAGGTAGGACAGCAACTCTGTGCTTCTCCCTCAGATTAGAGACTTTGCCCACACTAATCACGCTGGCTACCACTTCAGGCTCGGACTCGCTTTCTATTCCGGCAGTTATAGCACTCTGAATAACAAAAAAGGCACAATACCATGACTGGAACAATACACACACAACCCACACATATAAAAAGAGAGGAGCTTACGACAACGTTTCGGCCGGATTTGGACCATTTACAAAGTCACAGTGTGACTTTGTAAATGGTCCAATTCGGGCCGAAACGTCGTCGTAAGCTCCTCTCTTTTTATATGTGCGGGTTGTGTGTGTATAGCACTCTGAAAGAAGTGACTGGCAATCTTTTGTCTCAAGTCCCCCACAACATCTTAAGCATAGCTGCAACTCCTTTAGTCTCTGCCGCCTACTGCTCAGTGTTGCATACCGAGAGCAACTCGTGCTATTATGTTCGCTTTCGCAGAACACGCATATTCTGGTATGAGTGTCTCTGAGGGTCTGCTTAGAGGTCCTTGTCTTAGACACTTCTTTGCCATAGTATGCCCCAACGTTAGTGTTATGAGCTTTAAATTGATCTCCCGAGTTTTCGGAGCGGTCAAACGATTTCACCCTGGCGGGTGGTCTCTCCCCCTGACCTATACTCAGGTGAGTCATGATATCACTCAACCCCTCAACAATCTGCTGTATTGTGAACCGGTTAGTCCTATACTTCAAATGTAACTCATGTACTGTAGTGCTAGCTAGTTTCCTCTGAATCGTCTAACTGACCATCCATTCCAATCCACCCCAATCATGTAAATCTCTGAGACTGTTGTTCAGACTCATGACTTCGATTCGGAACTTCTCTAAGCTCTGACGGTCATGACGGCAAGCCTCAAGATCGGACAATCGATAAAATATAGCTATCATTATCTCCTCTGTGTTGCCATATGCATTCTTTAGTTGATCCTTGGCATGTTGATAATTAATATCAGTGGTTTGGTAATGCCGGACCAAGTCCAGGGCTTTACCCTTGAGCTGTGAACGTAAGTACTGTAATTTGGTGGCATCTGATAAATCATCCCTGTCATCTATCTGGGATTTAAACTGATCCCAGAAAGCAATGTACTCTGTCAAGGTTCCGTCGAACATGGGTAAATTCAATGTAGGCAATCTGGGTAACACTCTAGGGGGACTGTGATGGCCTGTGTGCCATGTACTAGTATTTGTTGACCCTGCTGTATTAGCCTTCAATGCTTTCTTTAATTTTTTGCAGAGTCCCTTCTCTGCTAGACATTCGGCCCTCTGATCCTCGCATTCCTCCCAAGCTGTCTCGACGACATCTTCAGGCTCACCTGTCTCATAGGCTTCTGCCTCATAACGAAGATAGGCTGTCTCCAATGCCTTTCCTCTAAAAGCCCTAAACACCCTTCTAGATCCTCGCAATCTGCATCTGGGTTTTCTCTGACAGTACGGCACTCCCTACATGCCTTGGTTAGTCGTCCCTTGTGGGCGCTCATAGACCGCTTTAGCTGGCTTAGAGATGGGGCAGGTACTCTCTGATTCTCCCCCGTCATTGTTGTGGTTCAGTTAAGAGTTTGTCACTAATTTATACTTTAATTAGCCCACCCCACAGCACAATATGGTATTAGGTGAGAATAAGTGATTCCCAAAGCTCCTCAACAAGCTTGATGACTTTCTTTACTTATATTGACTTGACTCAGAAAGAATGTACACTGTTAGCCCTCAAACCCAACTAAAATGTATATTGTTGTTATGAAAGCTTAAACTAGCAAATCACAATTTAAATGAGTCAAATACAATAAAATACACACAGTAAAAATATGTAGTCTTTGCAAATTAAATTCACTTGATTAACACAAAATACATTCAGTAATTCACTTATAAATAGTATATGAATAATATTGTGTAATTAGCTTTGGCTTAACTGAGCCTAGATTGTATAATTATTGTAGTTAGTTGAGGAAGGTAACTCCTAGTCTAACTTTATAATTGTTGAAATTAGTGCGCAACTAGCCTGAATCTAGCCTGCAAGGTAAATGATAGCTAGGTTAAATCTGACCTAGCTTTTATAACTGTTATAATTATTGCAGAAGCCTAGCCTAACTGTGGCTGCCTTGCAATTCACTGTAAGTAATAACTCACAAGCTAACTAGCCTACTTGGCCTGCCTGTAGATTACTGTAAATAATAAACTTCTGATTAGTTAGCTTAACCTAGCCTGAGTAAGTCTTTGGGCCTAGGTGTGATAACTTAACCTAGCTTCGAAAATGACTGGTACATTAACTGTGGCCTAGCTAATTAAGACTAATGTCTGCTTAACATAGCAATTCCACATCTCGGTTATCGAAGGACCACTGTAGAAACTTGTTTTGGGACTGCCTCCTTGTAAGCTGCACTTAGAGCAAGCACTGTTGACACCAACACTCTGAGACACTTCTCTCAGACTTACAAGTGGCTATGGTACAAATTTCTAGCTAATTGCAGTAAGGGGAATCCCACACTACCTACACAATACTGGAAGGGCCGAAACGTCGTCGTAAGCTCCTCCCTTTTATATGTGCGGGTTGTGTATGTATTGTTCCAGTCACGGTATTGTGCCTTTTTTTGTTATTTTGAAATAGTGGCTATGTGTGTCCTGGTCTTCCTTATCTATAACCCCCTCCTAACACCATGTGCAGTAGAGAACCTTTGTCTGCAAATGAAGGGGTAATTAGTGTCCTGCCTGTACCTCAGAGTTCCCTGGGTTCCAAGGATATCCCTTAAGCAATATATGCAGTAAGCAACACTAGCTTCCAGTCTTGAACTTAAGAGACGACGCTGGTACATACCAATACAAAGGCGTCCGTCTGCTTAAGACCCACAGATAACTCACTAACGTTTCCCCCAGAAAACTGGCCAGATACTGAGAGAAAGAAAGCCTAGTCTTACTGTAATGGGTCTGGATGGAGAGAGATATCCGCGGTACTTCGGGATCTCTTCTCCGGTGCCCCAGGACAGATGTTGGGTCACGTGGGGGATGCTGCTTGGTCACAGCACGTGTACTCCGGGTGATGTCTTGTCTGGTAAGAACGTAGGTCACGATTCGTGAGCCCCACACTGCCTAGATTCAAGTGTGGGCTGCCAGTTGTCTCTAGCTAACATAACCTAATACTTGCCTATTCAGGCCTTAAACTACATATGTTAGGGTGCTAGAGCTACAGTATTAATATCTAACGTTGCTTCAATAATCTTACTATTAGTTTCTAACTGTACAAACTTGCTTAGGTGTTCAATTAAATGTACATAATAGTTACCTCCGTCAACTCGAATGTGTGTATGTTTTGGTTGGGTGTGTGGGTTCCTGAACTCCGAGGGCCGATCCGTGGTATGTTTAAGGCTCCTAACGGCTCACTTACCCTGTGGAACTCGAGTGACCCGAAAAGTTTCCACAATTATTAACTAGTGATTCCTTGTTGTCAAGGAAGTTGTTTCCTCTAGTTGGTTCTGTCACAAACTGTTTTAAAAAGCAATCGTGAACCGTATCAAGAAAGTCACTAGACTCAAGATTTCCTGTCACATTTTTCCAATCAATTTGTCTTAAGTTAAAATCTCCCATTAACACAACATTTTCATATCTAGACGCCTTATGAATTTCGTCCCATAGCAGCTTACCGCACTCCGTATCAAGGTTTGGGGGCCTATAAATCACACCCAAAATTAATTTTTTCACCAACTTCGAGAAACTGCAGCCAAACAGATTGTGTGTCTGATGTTTCTAATCTTATATCTTGTCTAACACAACAATTTCAATTATGTCTAACATACATCGCCACTCCACCACCCTTCCTGTTGACCCTACCTGGTCACAGACCGGGCCGCGGGGGCGTTGATCCCCGGAACTCTCTCTCCAGGTATCAGTGTGGAATAGTTTATAACCCTGTATGTTGCATTCAGAAGGCATTTCTCTATCTTTCAAGTTCTTGGTTGTCATCTGTGTATATCCCATTTCGCCTAAGCACGGGCCCAATACTGGATGTAGTTTTTTCCTTAGATTTGGCAAAAGAGAAGAAGTATTTTTTTTTCAATTTCCTTTATGGCTTTTAGTTCTTCCTGAGATTCTTGTCTCCGGTGAGATTCCTTCAGCTTAATTAAGTTCGATTTTTACAATTTCATTGACCAGTGTCTCCCTTCGTATTTCAGACATATTGGCCCCTCTCAGCAGCTCTGTGACTCTTTGTCTTCTTCTGTATAGGGAGCATCTCTCTCTTTCTAGTTTACATCTTCTCTTTCTTTTTCTTAATGCAATGTGCCTTGAGCAGATCTCATGAACCACAGAGCTTATTTTTTCTAGGCAAAAGTTCGGATCCTTGTTGTTTAGAATATCTTCCCATCTTGTTTCATTTAGGACATGGTTGACAATTTCAAGTTGATGATGCTGTGTATGTCAGAAATTTTGGGAAAGATGACCCTTGGGTAGAAGGGAAGATTGTGGAGGTATTAGGGATTAGGAATTATAGGGTGCAAGTTAAAGGTTTTGCGAATTTAATAAGGAAAAGGCATACAGATCAATTAATGCCAAGGTATAGGAGTGATGAAGAGCAAACACTGATTCCAACAGTACCAGAGGTTGTAAGGAGTGGGTTGGTAATTCCTGGCCAGTATAGGAACAGGGAATCTTTATGGTCAGAGGAACTGCCCACAATAGATAACAGTGGTAATAAACTTAAGGATCAGGTTAGTATGCAGGAAGACACTCCTGGAAGGTTTGATGATGGACACAACAGTGTGAGAGGAGAGATTGTCCCTCAGGACAGTGCCAACCCTCCTTATCTCAAGCGTTCTAGAAGAGTAGTCAAACCTACAGATTGGTTGGATTTATAAATAGTTTTGGATGATGAGCTAATCTTTGTATTGTAACGATACCACCTGTGGTGATGATATAATGTAATTAAGAAAAGGAAGAATGTAAGGTGTTGAGAGCAGTGAGAGAATTAAATACTATGTATGTTTCAATCATCGATTGTGGTGTTTATAGCTGTGAGTTGTTGTTGTCGATTGTTTCTGTACCCCGGCTTTGGCGAGAGTAAACGCAGCTAACTAATCTGTCTTTCATTATCTCCTATAACCATAACCGACTCCACAGCAAAAAATCATTAACTGGTGAATACATGCTCATACACACACACACACTCACAAACTTGCCAAGTGTCTTAGTGACAAGTGCCTAAGACGAAATGATAACTAACACACACAAGTGCCGGACACTGCACACAACCGAGGAGGAGGTAAAGAAACTAATAGGTGAGTTAGATACCTCGAAGGCGGTGGGCCCAGATGATATCTCTCCATGGGTGCTGAGAGAGGAGCAGATTCACTGTGTGCCACTAACAACAATCTTCAATCAATTTATCGAAACAAGGCAACTGCCTGAGGTGAAGACAGCAAATGTAGTCCCGACAATACATGTTGCTGTCATATAGTGTATGTAAATTTATGGTGAAGCTTATCGGGAAAAGAGTAGCACATCTTCATGGAAGGGAAATCCTGCATCACAAATCTATTAGAGTTCTATGAAAAGGTAACAGAAGTAAGACAGAAGAAAGAGGAATGGGTAGACTGCATCTTCTTAGACTGGTTGAAAACTAGAGGAGCAGGGAGAAAAGGGTAAGAAACTGCTGCAATGGATCAGGGAATACCTGACAGGAAGGAAACAACATGTGTCGGTACGAGACGAGGTATCAGAGTGAGTGCATGTGTCGAGAGGGGTTTCACAAGGGTCAGTCCTAGGTCTGGTGATCTTTCTTGTATATGTGAATGACATGACGGAAGGGATAGAGTCAGAGGTGTCCCTGTTCACAGATGATGAGAAACTAATGAGAATACATGCGGACGAGGATCAGGTAAGCCTACAAGGATCTCTGGATAGGCTTCAAGCCTGGTCCGACATATGGCTCCTGGAGTTTAGCCCCAGTAAGTGAAAGTTATGAAGCTTGGGGAAGGACAAAGGAGACCACAGAGGGAGTACAGCCTAAGAGGTAAGAGGCTGCAAAACTTATTCAAGAAAAAGGATCTGGGGTGAGCATCATACCGAGCACATCTCATGCACACGTCAACCAAATAACCACTGTAGCATACAGAATAGTGTTTCTACATCTAAGTAAGGAGTCATTCACGACACTGTACACCGTGTACGCACCACCAGTATGGAACCCATACCTGGTCAAACACGTCAAGAAATTAGAGAAAGTACAAAGGTTTTCAACAAGACTAGTCCCAGAACTGAGGGATTTGTCCTACGAAGAGAGGTTAAGGAAACTTAGCCTGACAACAGTGGAAGACAGGAGGGATAGGGAAGACATGATACAAACATATAAAATACTGAGGAATTGACAAGGTGGACAGAAACAAAATGTGTCAGAGATGTGACACAGCAACAAGGGGTTACAACCGAAAGCTGAAAACTGATGGGTCACAGGGATGTTAGGAAATACTTCTTCAGTCATAGACTTGTCAGGAAGTGAAAAAATCTGGAGTGATGTAGTGGAGGCAGGATCCATATGTCAGTAGTGTTACTGAATACTTGTGTAATATACTTATATAATCCCAGCTATGTTATAGATAGGCTCCCTAGCTAGATATGACGTCACGAGTCCCACTCACGTGAGCGGTTGGCCGCAGGCCTCCCTCTCACTTCTACGCTAGGCATAGACTAGTCAAGGCAGGCCTGGGCTTTTCCCCTCAAGTCTCTTACAATATACGCCTCCTAGAACATCCTACGTGAGTAATCCTTCAACTACATCTCCCTGGCGAACCCCACGACAAATGAGTTCAGCTCCATGGTCTGGAGCAATATGAAGTTAAACATTAGTATGGTGTCTTAAATACTGTCGAAGGTGAGGTGGAAGTTTTCCGAAGACATTGTGATTTTTGTTAGTAGAAACTGTTACTGCATCGAAATTTAACACGGACTCCAATAAGTTTAAAACATACAGTAATAAAGGCGCCCCCCAAACAGTTGCCAACTAGCTGTATCTTGTGACTTCGTGAAAAAGAACCTGGAGTTCACCTGGAGAGAGTTTGGGGTCAACCCCCCCACGGCCCGGTCTGTGACCAGGCCTAGGGGATCAGACCGATCAACCAGGCTGTTACCGCTTGCCGCACGCAGCCGACGACAACCACACCCCGGGTTTTGGTGGTCCCATTTTTAGGTGCCTGTCCATGTCTTAAGGCGGGGTTTTCCTTGGAAACCCCCCCTTGGGGGAGGGGGAGGCATTTAAAACCCCCGGGGCCCCTGACTTTTAGTTTGTCTCTCAACGTAGTGGCACCCCTTTTTTTCTTGGGGGGGGGATTTACATCGTGGGGCCGGCCTTTTTTTTTAGGGGTGACTCTCGTGTGCAAGTTTGGTACTAACCCTCTAGGATTTTCCAAGTGTATATAAAAGTTCTCCCGCGGCCCCAGGGAGTACGGGTTTGGGGGAAATAAGTGGGAAAAAAAGGGTTTTTTGCAGTTATGCGTCCGGGAAAGGTTCTTGAAATTTTCTAGGTCAAAAAATTTCACCTGCCTTGAAAGGTGCAGTTAGGGCAGCAATATTCCAGCCTAGAGAAAAACGACCTAAAATGCCATCGGGTTTGAATCCTTGATATTAAGGTTCCCCTCATTATCCATCCTGTCATTTTTCACAGATGCGATTGCTACGGTGTTAGGGTTTTTTGAAGGTGAGATCCTCTGAAATGATCACCCCGGTTTTGACATTATTTTTCCTCTATTAGTGGTTGGAATTTGTTTTATCTCTGATAAATTTTTTAATTTTCCCCACGTTTTCCATATCGGAGTAATTGAAATTTCTCATCATTGCTTCATATTTTTTGGGGATTTTCATTTAAAGATTTGGTTGTTCTACTTGGAGTCTTGCAGTGTCTTCAATGGTGGAAACTTCATGAATTCGGGTGTCATCTGAAAAGGAAGACACGGCACTGTGGTTTATACCCCTTTATGTCCGATAGAGGATGGGAACAGGATGGGGCGAGTACTGTTCCTTGTGGGGTTTTTCACCGTAGCTGCCCAGACTTTACTCTGTTGACCATCCTTTGTGTTTTTTTGTTGGAAATTATAGATCCATCTGCCTTTTTTTCTTGTTTTTCCCTTTTTATCAGCTTTTGTGTGCTATTACACCATGGTCTACTTATCAAAGGTTTTTGCAAAGTCTGTGTATAAACATCCATTATGTTTGTCTTCTAGAGCATCCAGGACCTTGTCGTAGTGGTCCAGTAGTTGGGACAGACAGGAGACCCCTCTCAAAACCCCATGCTGCCCTGGGTTGTGTAATTAATGGGTATCGGGGATGAGTGGCGATTTGGGGTTTCTTAAACCCTTTCAAAGTTTTTTATGATGGGGATTTGCGCTATTGGTCTGTAGTTCTTTGCCAATGCTTTACTCCCCCCTTTTGGGGGGCCTGTCTGTTGTTTTTATAACGGGGGCCCCCCCTGTCCATGCCCCCCTCCAAGGATTTTAAAAACCCCCGGGAAGGGGCCCTTTTTTTTTGATGAACACGGAGTTCCATGAGCTGGACCTGGGGCGGAGGGGTGGGTATGTAATTTATCGCCCTTTCGAAGTCATTTAAAAGGCAGGATAATGGGGAGATAGGTTTTTGCCCCCAAATTCTGTTACACCCCTAAAAATTATTTTTGGCCCCTTGACTTTCAGTCTGGTTAGCGGCTCACTAAAAACTGAGTCATACTGTGACTTTAGTAGCTCCTCATTTCCTTGCTGTCATCTGTGTAACCCCCCCTTTAAATAGGGGCCCAAAACTGGATGTTGTTCACGACTTTGATTTTGGGATAAGAAAAGAAATACTTTGGGTTCCTTTCAATTTTATTTATGGTTTTTTGTTCCCCCCCACGTTTCTTGGGGTTTCCCGTAAGATTCCTTTATTTCAGTTCGATGTTTTCCATTTTCTGACCAGTGTCTCCCTACGTATTTCAGATATATTTTCCTTCGCCTGTATAGGGGGCGCCTTTCTTTTTTTTCATTTTTCTCCTCCTTTTTCTTAAAGGGGAAATTTTCTTTTAGCAAACCTCAATGCCACAGAGTTAATTTGTTCTAGACATAGGTTAGGATCTGTGATGCTTAGGGGATCTTCCCAGTTTTTATCATTTAGGGGTTGGTTTCGTCCCACCTTATGTTTTTTTTTTGAAGTTGAATTTGGGAAAGGGGGCCATCGCGACTGATCATATTTTGTCAGTCTAGGGCCCCGCATACATGTCTGGACCCTAAGAGCACCAATCCAGATAAATCCCCGGGTAAGTTTCTGAAAAATGGTCCTTGAATTGCCAATTTTTAATCATTACTAACACCGTTCCGGAGGGGTTTTGGAGGCCAAAGTTACCTATTTCTTCAAGAAAAAAAATAGGTCTAATGTCAGCAACTATAGGACTGTTAGTATTCATGGGTGTCCAGAATTCTAGAGAAGGGGGTAAAGGCCAAAAATTGGGGACTTTTTAAGACAAAAAAATTCCCTAGTTACAGATCAGGTTTCGGAGATCTTACTGACCCTTCCCTAATTTATCTGAGGACTTCCGAAAAAACCGAAATGTCGCTAGGGTTTATGAAAAAGCCTTCCATAGGTCAACTACAAATAAAAAAATTTTCAAATCAAATTTTCCGAATATCTTGCTGCGAAGTTTTTCAAACCTGGGGGGAACCAAACAATCATAGTACTAGAGGAAAAAGGGGAAACAACTTGAGTACCCACAGCCGGTCAGGTTTTTAAAAATTTTTTTGTTCAGCAAAAAAAGGGCGGGCTACCCCCCACATGTCAAAGCGTGTCATAGCATGAGCCTGTTCAGGGGAAAGAGTCAAAATATACCTAATGAACGTAGCTACAGAAAGGAAGAGAGTGATTTCTTGTATAGCTAAATACATGTACCTATTACTATGATCTGATCCTCTCTTTTTTAAGTTAATGTAAACAACTCAGTTTACCTTGTTCCAAGTATATCTCATATTATTGTGACTGTTTTTCAAATAGTTGAGTTGCTTTCCCCCTTTTAACTTTTAAGGGTTTAAAAAAAAAGTTATTACAAGGACCCCAAAAAAATAAGTGTCTTTTCTGACTTTTTTTGGGTTATTCCAGGTAATCTACACATACACTGCTATGTATGATAATTTATGTAACTGATTTATGTGTTCCAGAACCCCAATAAAAATTTAAATTTCAAACCCCAATACTTTTAAAACCACTACTATTATACTACTACTACTACTACTACTACTACTACTACTACTACTACTACTACCACTACTACTACCACCCTACTATTTAATACTACTACTATTACACTAGTGCTTTTTCCGCCGCTGCTGCTGCGCTGGAGGGGGAGAGAAAACTGAA
>WNWK01029219.1:0-24628 GCA_009830355.1 Cherax destructor | reverse complement strand
AAACCTCATCAATGGAGGACGAGGTAGGAACCTCATGAAAGGCAGTAAGATGTGCGTAAAGGTCCCATTTCGCCGGTCAAATTGCCAGCGTGGGCAATGAGGAGGTGGAGAAAACAGAGGGACTTTAGGATGATTGGGAAATGATCGCTGTCATGTAAGTCCGGGAGGACAGACCAGGTGAAGTCAAGGACAGTTGATGAAGAGCAAATGGAAAGATCGATGCAGGAGAAAGAATGAGTTCGGGATCAAAATGGGTAGGAGTACCCGTATTTAAAACATGGAGGGAAGAGAAGCAAGAAATGCCTCCAACTGAATGCCACGGGAGTCACAGTGCGACCCTCCCCAGAGAAAGTGGTGCGCGTTAAAATCGCCAAGTAATAGAAGGGGTGGCGGTAAGGAAGAAACCAGAAAATCAACATCTGGGATAGACAATGCCCGCGAAGGGGAGAGATATAAAGAACAGAGTGTATACCACTTATTCAAATGGATACGGGCTGCGGTGTAATGTAAGGAAGAAGGGACATAGAGCTGATGGTATGGAACACCAATGCGTATAAGAAGAGCACTTTCGTTAAAGGTTCCATCGGAAAAAGGATCCGATGAATATAACAAATTATAGCGTGAAAAGGGCCTGATAACAGTGGATTGTAATTTGGGTTCTTGCAAACAGACCCCAATAGGGAAAAACTGGGAGAGCAACACCTGAAGCTCACCCTTGTTACCCCTGAGGCCTCGGATATTCCACTGCAAATAAGCCATGATTTATGGAGAAAAAGATAGAAGTGGAAGTGAGAGGAAGCTATGGACTAGTGTTAGAAAAGTCCACGTGTGGAGGCAGCGGAAGACCTGTAATCAGAGAGGGAGGACGACGTTGTGAAGGAAGGGGGGGTTGAGACGAAGAAGAGAGATGAGGAACCTCAGATGGAGTAGTGTCCATCATCGGCCCAGTCTCTGAAATATATTCTGCAATAGCTTCCAGTGTTTCGGAAGTCAAAGATGCAGAATGTGAGACTACATTAGAAATGGAAGAAACTATCGGGAGTCTATAGACTGTACTAAAGTAGAGGACGAGGAGATAGAAGAGGAAACTGTTGTAGGGACTTGGGAGGGACAGGGATGAAGGTAGTGTATGAGGAGGAGGATGAACCTCCACACACGTTACAGAACTAGTCGGAGGCGAAGAACCTGGCAGTAGGGATTTTTTGCCGGGCTTATAAGAGGGGGGGCGCTGAGGTTTAGGTGAAGGACGAGGACGTGTAGACTCAGAACTTTGCGAGTGAATAGAGGAAGGAGTGTGGATATTATGGGAAGCCGAGGTAGGGACCTCGGAGCCAAGAACATCAAAAGGATTCGAGACAGGGGTGACTGAGGATGAGGCGACCACAGAGGAAGCCGTGGAAGTTGGGACCCCAGAAGCGGGGCGACGTTTAGCAATGCGAGAATAGGAAATACGGGGAAGTCTCCCTTGAAGGCGAAGATGAGAGACAGCCATAGCATATGAGAAGCCTTCCGCCTCTTTGAGACAACGGATTTCCCGCTCATTCAGGTAAACCTGACAATGGCGAGAATATGAAGGATGTGTCTCATGACAGTTAAGGCAAGAGGGAGGTAGAGTACAAGAAGAACTGGCATGGTCGTCAGCACCACAGACTGGGCATTCGGCCATGGACCTGCAATATTTTGCTGGATGACCAAAACGCCAGCAATTTCTACACTGCTGCGGTGTAGGGGTCACCTTTCGAACTTGTAAACGTTGACCTGCAATGTAGACCGAAGGTGGCAGTTCTCGGCAGTCAAACGTTAAACGAGCTACAGTAGAACGTCATTTAGCACGATAGTTACGTTCCTGAAAAAGTTGTGTTAGATAATTTCGTGTTAAATAATTAAAAGAACTTATGGGAAAAATAGGGTTACGTTCCTGAGAGTCCCCAAAAAGCCAAACAAGTTTTTTTTAGACCAACAGATCTTACAAAAATAAAAGTGAATATGTAATTGTAGTTCATTATCGTGATGTATTATGTTGTTTTTACTGCTTAAGACTACAAATGTAATAGAAATAATAGTATTTACCTTAAATTGTGGGTGCTGGTGTTTGTGGATGATTGTGAAGAGAGTGGAGAGTTATGCTGTGGCCCTACTGGGCTGAGGTGGATAGTAGAAGTTCTTGAACTGAAGTCGATGGTTGAACTGAGTGTCTAACTTTAAGTCAGTCAAGCCATTCAGTAAGTCAGTCAAGCCATTCAGTAATACAGTCAAGCCATTCAGTAAGTCAGTCATGCCATTCAGTAAGTCAGTCAAGCCATTCTGTAAGTCAGTCAAGCCTTTCAGTAAGTCAGTCAAGCCTTTCAGTAAGTTGTGCTAAAGCTAACGACCCTAACACGGACAACAATCCCTGTACTGTTACATGTAATGACCTCTATCAGCAAACCATCAGGCATAAAAACAATTGAAGAATCGTATTGTGAAAAACGTTAATTTCATTATTACTAATTCCACGCAACACTTTCAGTAAGTCAGTCAAGTCATTCAGTAAGTCAGTCAAGTCATTCAGTAAGTCAGTCAAGTCATTCAGTAAGTCAGTCAAGTCATTCAGTAAGTCAGTCAAATCATTCATTAAGTCAGTCAAGTCATTCAGTAAGTCAGTCAAGTCATTCAGTAAGTCAGTCAAGTCATTCAGTAAGTCAGTCAGTAAGTCAGTCAGTAAGTCATTCAGTAAGTCAGTCAGTAAGTCATTCAGTAAGTCAGTCAAGTCATTCAGTAAGTCAGTCAGTAAGTCATTCAGTAAGTCAGTCAGTAAGTCATTCAGTAAGTCAGTCAGTAAGTCAGTCAGTAAGTCAGTCAAGTCAGTCAGTCAAGTCAGTCAGTCAAGTCAGTCAGTAAGTCAGTCAAGTCATTCAGTAAGTCAGTCAAGTCATTCAGTAAGTCAGTCAAGTCATTAAGTAAGTCAGTCAAGTCATTCAGTAAGTCAGTCAAGTCATTCAGTAAGTCAGTCAAGTCATTCAGTAAGTCAGTCAAGTCATTCAGTAAGTCAGTCATGCCATTCAGTAAGTCAGTCAAGCCATTCAGTAAGTCAGTCACGCCTTTCAGTAAGTCAGTCAAGCCTTTCAGTAAGTCAGTCAAGCCTTTCAGTAAGTCAGTCAAGTCATTCAGTAAGTCAGTCAAGTCATTCAGTAAGTCAGTCAAGTCATTCAGTAAGTCAGTCAAGTCATTCAGTAAGTCAGTCAAATCATTCAGTAAGTCAGTCAAGTCATTCAGTAAGTCAGTCAAGTCATTCAGTAAGTCAGTCAAGTCATTCAGTAAGTCAGTCAGTAAGTCATTCAGTAAGTCAGTCAGTAAGTCATTTAGTAAGTCAGTCAGTAAGTCATTCAGTAAGTCAGTCAGTCAGTAAGTCAGTCAGTAAGTCAGTCAGTAAGTCAGTCAGTAAGTCAGTCAAGTCATTCAGTAAGTCAGTCAAGTCATTCAGTAAGTCAGTCAAGTCATTCAGTAAGTCAGTCAAGTCATTCAGTAAGTCAGTCAAGTCATTCAGTAAGTCAGTCAAGTCATTCAGTAAGTCAGTCAAGTCATTCAGTAAGTCAGTCAAGTCATTCAGTAAGTCAGTCAAGTCATTCAGTAAGTCAGTCAAGTCATTCAGTAAGTCAGTCAAGTCATTCAGTAAGTCAGTCAAGTCATTCAGTAAGTCAGTCAAGTCATTCAGTAAGTCAGTCAAGTCATTCAGTAAGTCAGTCAAGTCATTCAGTAAGTCAGTCAAGTCATTCAGTAAGTCAGTCAAGTCATTCAGTAAGTCAGTCAAGTCATTCAGTAAGTCAGTCAAGTCATTCAGTAAGTCAGTCAAGTCATTCAGTAAGTCAGTCAAGTCATTCAGTAGGTCAGTCAAGTCATTCAGTAGGTCAGTCAAGTCATTCAGTAGGTCAGTCAAGTCATTCAGTAAGTCAGTCAAGTCATTCAGTAAGTCAGTCAAGTCATTCAGTAAGTCAGTCAAGTCATTCAGTAAGTCAGTCATGTCATTCAGTAAGTCAGTCAAGTCATTCAGTAAGTCAGTCAAGTCATTCAGTAAGTCAGTCAAGTCATTCAGTAAGTCAGTCAAGTCATTCAGTCAGTCAAGTCATTCAGTCAGTCAGTCAGTCAGTCAAGTCAGTCATTCAGTCAGTCAAGTCATTCAGTCAGTCAAGTCAGTCAGTCAGTCAAGTCAGTCAGTCAGTCAAGTCAGTCAGTCAGTCAGTCAAGTCAGTCAGTCAGTCAAGTCAGTCAGTCGCACAAACTTATGTTTACATCTTTTTATGTGTACAAAGTAACACTTCATTACGGCCAAGGGTTATGTCTTGTCTAATATCTTTGTTTTCTTCGTTAATTCAAGATCAAAACACAATTCACTCTTATTTTATTCTTCACAAACACAGCTGGCTTGAGCCAGGACTTCTTGACGCGTATGAAATACGCGTCAAGGGCTGGTGGGGTCCGTGGTGGCTGGGTAAGGCGGGTGGTGTCTGCTGAACCACAACAACAGTAGTAGTAACAAGACTGCTTGTGAGAATGGTTATTTGTTTTTCCTTCCCACAAACTGTAAGTAAGTTTATTCAGGTATACACAGATACAGTTACGAAGATTATCATACATAGCAGCATATGTGTAGAGAACCTAGGATAACCCAAAAAAGTCAGAGTGACAGTATTTCCATTGACTGACTTGGGTTATCCTAGGTTCTCTACACATATGCTGCTATGTATGATAATGTATGTAACTGTACTCACCTAATTGTGGTTGCAGGGGTCGAGACTCAGCTCCTGGCCCCGTGTATCTGAATAAACTTAGTTTGCAGGAAGGAAAAACAACAAATTCCCTTTTCCTCAAAGCATGAGGATTCTTAGGCAGTAAATAACCATGCGCTCAAAATTTTTCCCTCCTGCCGAACGTGTAATATCATCTTTACGTCGGTAAGATGATAATGTGTCGCAAATCTTAAATCGTGCAATACCGGTAACGTGCAACATAATCTCGTGCTAAATGACGTTCTACTGTATATTGCAAGGATAACGTCTTCGCTTATTGGCAGGGAGGACAAAAGTGTCAACTTTCAGGATAGGGAGTTCTTGGAGCTCAAGCTGCTCGAAAATGTCATCACCACATGTCTGGAAATTCCGTTGGACAATGGTGTGGGGCAAAATGACAGAACCACAACAAGAATGGAGGGAATGGTGCTTGTCAATAGTAACAGGAGTAGTATCAGTGGTTGTAAGAAGAGAAAGATCGCGAGCTTGGCCAGCATTCTGGACCGTGATGATGCGAGTGCCGCTCTTGAGAGCGTGAAATGAGATGTTTTTACCAACATGGTGTAGCAGAGCCTTACCAATACTATGGTCTGAAAGATAGGTATTAGGAGAAGTCGGTCGAAGAGTAAAAAACTTTGTCCATTGAGTAGTTTGAAACAGAGAGTTTAAGGGGAGTGCGTGACGAGCTTGTCATTTCTGAGATGAACGAGAAGAAAGTGTCGAATCGTCATGTGTGGGTCTTGGTCGTTTGGGTGTGGGACCAGGGGTGGTCCGATGTGAGACAGGCGAGCGATTCGAAAATTGCCACACTGTCGAGGGAGAAGCCGGAATCAAGGTCAGAGAAGAGCGAAGGTCAGATGTATCGAAAGGGCCAGTCGGGTCCCTGGGACCTGAAGCAGGTGACGAACTGGCACCTGCTTCAGGTACAGGGGTATTAGGGTTGTCCGAAGAGTTATCCGTTATCAAGGTAGGGTCAGAACTAGGTGCGGTATCAAGGGGCCCAGGGGTAGAGTCACGGATTAGGGCATCCATGGTTAGGTTACTTCTTTCTTTTTGTTTTTAAGAAAAAAAAAGAAAGAAGAAAATAAAATAAAAATAAAAAAAAGAATAAAAAAAGGGGGGAACGTGGAGGAATAGCTCCTAGGAGGAATGAAACGGGCGTAAATCCCCCTCCGCGCCCAAGAGGACCTCAACACCGCAAGTAGTGCAGATGCTGCATGGAACCCATGCCATACCCTACCCTTCATGCCAGTAAACCAGCAATCCGGGATAGCAACCTCACATTCACCGAGCCACCTCGGCGGACAAAAGAGAGGGCGGCCAGATATCCGCCACAAAGCATACCGCCTTCGGCCACCACCCCCGGAATCCGAAAGGTGGCCTCCAGAGATACACCCGTCGCCCGAAAGATACCCAAGGCCACCCCGGGAGACCGGAGAGGGATTGGGACATCCCCAGGCGATCCAGATTCCACGGCAAACTACACCACCGCCAAGAACCTCAACAGAATAGGAATGGACCACGGTACCCTTCCCCCTACCTAGGAACTAGAATGCCTGTGGAGAGAAGCTCCCAGGGTAAAAATGGGAAGGAAATAGGGAGGGATGAGGAGGAGGGGGAGGAGGAAAAGGAAAAGGGAGGATGGGGAAGATGGGAAAAGGGAGGGGGGATTTGGGGGTAATTAGGTTCGGTCTGAGAAAGAAGACCAAAAGGTCCAATTCCTCAGACCGATAGCCTGGGGAATAATATTATCCCAATTCGCCGAGGAGTAAGGTGTTTATTGCTGCGAGGCATGGTGGAGAAGGTGTACTAAAATGGTGTTCCCACAATGCAACACTGGGTGCTCGATTTTTTTTCCTACTGCGCACACTGGCCGTGCAGACCCATTCTCTCATCCCTAGGCCTACCAGCTGTTTCCTGCTTAATTTGAAGCCGCTAGAATTTACGCGTACTAGTACGGCACCAACCCCTGCTCGTAAAACGTACTAGTATGGCACCGACCCCGAAAGGGTTAAATGTAGTATATTATGTGTGGGTGTGGTGGCCAGGCAGGCTACCATAAGTCCCACACCTGACTTTCTACAAATAAATACAGTGTACCCTTGGTTTTCGTGAGTCTCAGTTTTCGTGAATTTTGGTTATCGACAACTTTTTTCGTCAAAGTATAGCCTTGGTTTTTTGTGATTTCCCTTGGATTTCGGCGGTCATACGGAACATGACTCAGTGGCCCAGTGGCTGCGCTCACACAAAGCCTCCAACAGATGCATTCAGAGTCAGTCTGGCATTGTTTCTCAGCGAGTGACCATCATCCCTCGTGTTCATACAAAACATTTCATAATAATCCATTGTTTTTTGTGCTTGCAACTGCAAAATAAGCCACCATGAGCCCAAAGAAAACTCCTAGTGCCAGCCCTTTGGTAAAGAAGGTGAGAAACACGATAGAATTAAAGAAAGAAATCATAGAAAAATATGAAAGTGGCATACATGTGGCCGAGCTTGCCAGGATGTACGGGAAGCCCCATTCAACGATCACTTCTATCGTGGAGAAGAAAAAGGAAATCAAGGAAGCTGATGTTTCGAAAGGGCTAAATGTGCTAACGAAACAGAGATCGCAAATAATCGAAGATGTTGAGAAGTTGATGTTGATGTGGATCAGCCAAAAACAGTTAGCAGGAGATAGTGTTGTGCAGTCAATAATTTGCGAAAAGGCAAGGCAGTTGCATGCCGATCTCGTAAAGAAAATTCCTGGAAGGAGTGCTTATGTTAGTGAATTTAAAACCAGCAAAGGCTGGTTCGAAAATTTCAAGAAGCGAAGTGGCATACACATTGTTGTAAGGCATGGTGAGGCTGCAAGTTCAGACAAACATGCGGCTGAAAAATTTGTGCATGAATTCAAGGAGTACATAGAGGCTGAAGGATTCCTCCCCTAACAAGTGTTCAGTTGTGACAAAACAGGCCTCTTTTGGAAGAAAATGCCAAAGAGGACCTACATCATGCAGGAGGAAAAGGCACTGCCAGGACACAAGCCTATGAAAGACAGGCTAACTCTCTTGTTCTGTGGTAACGCTAGTGGGGATTTCAAAGTGAAGCCTTTACTGGTGTATCACTCTGAAAATCCCAGAGCGTTCAAGAAAAACAGTGTCATCAAGAGTAAATTGTGTGTGATGTGGAAGGCTAACAATAAGGCATGGGTCACGAGGGAAATTTTCCTTGATTGGTTCAATGAAGTGTTTGGCCTGAGTGTGAAGAAATACCTCCTGGAAAATAAATTGCCACTCAAGTGCCTCCTGGTAATGGACTTGCTCATCCAGACATGGATGACCAATTGTTGGAGGAGTTTAGTTTTATCACAGTGAAGTTCTTGCCCCCTAATACCACTTCTCTCATGCAGTCCATGGACCAGCAGGTCATTTGAAACTTCAAAAAAACTCTACACCGAAGCAATGTTTCAAAGGTGCTTTGATGTGACCTCAGACACTGAATTGACTCTCTTAGAGTTCTGGAGGGATCACTTCAATATCCTCAATTGCATAATTCTTATAGATAAGGCTTGGTAGTGAGTGACTTCCACGATGATGAACTCTGCTTTTAGAAAATTGTGGCCAGAATGTGTCCTCCTGAAGGATTTTGAAGGGTTTGGGGCTGACCCTGTCGACCCTATGCCTGTTGTGGAATTGGGGAATTCCATGGGGTTGGATGTGTGTGGCGAGGATGTGGAAGAGTTGGTGGAGGACCACAGTGAAGCGCTAACCACTGAAGAGCTGCAAGACCTTCATCTGCAACAGCAACAGAGCACAGCTGATGAAATTGCTTCACAGGAGGAGGAAGAGAGAGGGAAGAAGGTGCCTTCTTCAAAGATTAAGGACATTTGTGCAAAGTGGAGAGAGGTGCAAACATTTGTGGAGGAACATCACCATAACAAAGCTGTTGCAGGCCTTGTCTGCGACATGTTCAATGACAATGCCTTGTCCCATTTTAGGCAAATCTTAAAGAGACGCCAGAAACAGAGCTCTCTGGAACAATTTTTTGAGCGACAGGGGTCCAGTGACTCTCAAGCTGGTCCTAGTGCCATTAAAAAACAAAGAAGGAAAGTAACCCTGGATAAGGACTCGGTACCTAAAGTCTTCAAATCAAATCAAATCAATTTTTTATTTCCTTGCAAGTTTACAATGTGGTTGACATATTGTAGGAAATATATTTTCATAGGGTTTACAATGATTTACAGTGCAAAGAGAGCCACTATCATGCCTTGGCATTATGGGCAGTCTAAACTTAATAGATTACTGATTACTTAACACTAGACTTACAAAACATAGTTTGATCAGGTTGCACTAATTATACAATAGGTTATACATCTACTATTAAATATATGTTATTCATCATTTGCATTAGGTTAAAGTATGAGAATTTATTGTGCTTTGAGCATTTACTTTTGGGGTTCTGAGGCTAGGGGAGTAACACAGTGAGCAATCATATTTTGAGGCGGTGGAGAGTGATTTGGTAGCTTTGTAAAGTTAACTACTGAGTACAGTGGTACCCCGAGTTTCGGCCACCTCCCAACTTGAACAATTATGTAAGTGTATTATTGTAAGTGCTTTTGTAAGTGTATTTTTGGGGGTCTGAAACAGACTAAACTAATTTACTACATTATTCCTTATGGGAACAAATTCGTTCGGTAACGGCACTTGAACAGCCTTCTGGATCGAATTATGGACGAAACTCGGGGTACCACTGTATTTAGTTTTGGGTGAGTAGCTTTGTAGGTAAAGGTAAGTACAGTGGTACCTCTACTTACGAGCAGCTACCAACTCGAACAGTTATGTAAGTGTATTTATGTAAGTGCTTTTGTAAGTGTAATTTTGGGTCTGAAACAGATTAATCTAATTTACATTATTCCTTATGGGAACAAATTCGTTTGGTATCAGCACTCAAACAGCCTTCTGAAACGAATTAAGCTCGTAACTCGAGGTACCGCTGTACTGAGTACAGTGGTACCCCGAGTTTTGAACTGCTCCCAACTCGACCAGTTATGTAAGTGTATTATTGTAAGTGCTTTTGTAAGTGTATTTTTGGGGGTCTGAAACGGACTAATCTAATTTACATTATATTCCTTATGGGAACAAATTCGTTTGGTAACGGCACTTGAACAGCCTTCTGGAACGAAGAAAGTTTGAAACTCAGGGTACCACTATTTAGTTTTAGGTGAGTAGGTGGTTTTTAAGAAGAGTCTTGAATTGATGTACAGACAGGGTTCCTTTGGTATTCACTGGTAATGGAAAGGGATTTCCCTTCCAAACAATAGTAACTTCTCCTTCTTCTCCCCTCCTCACGTCTTCCATACACCAACAAGAGTCTTCAATAAAGGAAAGTGTGATGTTATTATTGCTTTATATTGATTTGTCATTCTTTTCTGTATGTAACTCTATATTTAATCTCTAAAAAAATTATTTTTTGTTAATACAGTGGACCCTTGAATTTCGTGATTAATCCATTACAAAGATTCTGCTGAGTCATGAAAATCAAAACCATTTTCCCCATAAGAAATAATGTAAATCTAATTAATCCGTTCCAAATTTACATACAGAAAAGAATGAGAAATCAGTATAAAACAATTATAAAACAATAATAACATCACACTTACCTTTATTGAAGACTCTTGTTGGTGTATGGAAGATGGGAGGAGGGAAGAGGATGGAGAAATTACTATTGTTTGGAAGGGGAATCCCCTTCCATAAAGACTTTAGGTACCAAGTCCTTATCCAGGGTTACTTCCCTTCTTTGTTTTTTAATGCCACTAGGACCAGCTTGAGAGTCACTGGACCCCTGTCGCTCAAAAAATTGTTCCAGAGAGCTCTGTTTTTGGCGTCTCTTTAAAATATGCCTAAAATGCAGGAGCATTATGCATTACCAGAAGGCACTTGAGTGGCAATTTATTTTTCAGGAGGTATTTCTTCACACTCGGGCCAAACACTTCATTGAACCAATCAAGGAAAATTTCCCTCGTGACCCATGCCTTATAGTTAGCCTTCCACATCACACACAATTTACTCTTGGCAACTCTGTTTTTCTTGAACACACTGGGATTTTCAGAGTGATACACCAGTAAAGGCTTCACTTTGAAATCCCCACTAGCATTACCACAGAACAAGAGAATTAGCCTGTCTTTCATAGGCTTGTGTCCTGGCAGTGCCTTTTCCTCCTGTGTGATGTAGGTCCTCTTTGGCATTTTCTTCCAAAAGAGGCCTGTTTCGTCACAATTGAACACTTGTTGGGGAAGGAATCCTTCATCCTCTACGTACACCTTGAATTCATGCACAAATTTTTCAGTCACATGTTTGTCTGAACTTGCAGCCTCACCATGCCTTACAACAAAGTGTATGCCACTTCGCTTCTTGAAATTTTAGAACCAGCCTTTGCTGGCCTTAAATTCACTAACATCAGCACTCGTTCTAGGCATTTTCTTTATGAGATTGGCATGCAACTGCCTTGCCTTTTTGCAAATTATCAACTGCATAATACTAACTCCTGCTAACTGTTTTTGGTTGATCCACATCAACAACAACTTCTCAACATCGTCGATTATTTGCGATCTCTTTTTCATTAGCATACAGTGGTCCCTCGGTTTTCGTGTATCTCTGTTTTCGTGTATTTCAGTTTTCGTGTAGTTTTTTCGTGGAAAATTGCCCTCTGTTTTCGTGTGTTCCCTCCGTTTTCGTGCTCGGTCCGGAACCTGTCCACCAGTGCCCACACATACAAAGGCCGTAGGCCACCACCCACGCACCTCCCACGCACATTGCCACGCAGTCTAGCATTGTTTACGTTTGAGTGAACATCACCCCAAGAGTTTATACTAAACATTTATTAACAATTCATTGTTTTTGGGCCTTGATTATTGTGTGTGACTACTAAATAAGCTACCATGGGCCCAAAGAAAGCTCCTAGTGCCAGTCCTTTGGTAAAGAAAGTGAGAAACACGATGGAGTTTAAGAGTGTAGCAAGCATGCAGGGAGTGTAGCAGGTATGCAGGGAGTGTAGCAGGTATGCAGGGAGTGTAGCAGGTATGCAGGGAGTGTAGTAGGTATGCAGGGAGTGTAGCAGGTATGCAGGGAGTGTAGCATGTATGCAGGGAGTGTAGCATGAATGCAGGGAGTGTAGCATGTATGCAGGGAGTGTAGCATGTTTGCAGGGAGTGTACCATGTATGCAGGGAGTGTAGCACGTATGCAGGGAGTGTAGCATGAATGCAGGGAGTGTAGCAGGTATGCAAGGAGTGTAGCAGGTATGCAGGGAGTGTAGCAGGTATGCAGGGAGTGTAGCATGTATGCAGGGAGTGTAGCATGTATGCAGGGAGTGTAGCATGTATGCAGGGAGTGTAGCATGTATGCAGGGAGTGTAGCATGTTTGCAGGGAGTGTAGCATGAATGCAGGGAGTGTAGCATGTATGCAGGGAGTGTAGCATGTTTGCAGGGAGTGTAGCATGTATGCAGGAGTGTAGCATGAATGCAGGGAGTGTAGCATGTATGCAGGAGTGTAGCATGTTTGCAGGGAGTGTAGCATGTATGCAGGAGTGTAGCACGTATGCAGGGAGTGTAGCATGAATGCAGGAGTGTAGCAGGTATGCATGGAGTGTAGCAGGTATGCAGGGAGTGTAGCATGTATGCAGGGAGTGTAGCATGTTTGCAGGGAGTGTAGCATGTATGCAGGGAGTGTAGCACGTATGCAGGGAGTGTAGCATGAATGCAGGGAGTGTAGCAGGTATGCAAGGAGTGTAGCAGGTATGCAGGGAGTGTAGCATGTATGCAGGGAGTGTAGCATGAATGCAGGGAGTGTAGCATGTATGCAGGGAGTGTAGCATGTTTGCAGGGAGTGTAGCATGTATGCAGGAGTGTAGCACGTATGCAGGAGTGTAGCATGAATGCAGGGAGTGTAGCAGGTATGCAAGGAGTGTAGCAGGTATGCAGGGAGTGTAGCATGTATGCAGGGAGTGTAGCATGTATGCAGGGAGTGTAGCAGGTATGCAGGGAGTGTAGCAGGCAGGGAGGGAGTGTAGCAGGCCGGGAGGGAAGTGTAGCAGACAGGAGGGAGTGTAGCAGGCATGCAGGGAAGTGACCCCGGATAAGGACTTGGTACCTAATTGCTTATGGAAGGATTCCCTTCCAAAAAATAGGGTCTCTTCCCTCTCTCCTCCCTCTCTTCCATCCAGCAACATCAGTCTTCAATAAAGGTAAGTGCCACATTCATTTCATTCATTTGTGCATGTAAATCTATCTTTAAGGCCCCCAAAATTTTTTTTCCAAACTTCTGGGTTTCTGGAACGGATTAATTGAATTTCCATTATTTCTTATGGGGAAAATGGTTTCAGTTTTCGTGTGTTTCAGTTTTAGTGCCTCCCTCTGGAACGGATTAAACACGAAAACCGAGGGACCACTGTATTTACCCCTTTTGCAACATCAGCTTCCTTGATTTCCTTTTTCTTCGCCACGAAGGAAGTGATCGTTGAATGGGGCTTTCCGTACATCCTGCCTAGGTCGGCCACACGCACTCCACTTTCATATATGTTTTTTTATTTCTTTCTTTAATTCTATCGTGTTTCTTACCTTCTTTACCAAAGGGCTGGCACTAGGAGCTTTCTTTGGGCCCATGGTGGCTTATTTAGAAGTTGCAAGCACAAAAAACAATGGATTATTACGAAATGTATTGTATGAACGCGTAGGGTGATGGTCACCCCCGAGATACAATGCCAGCCTGACTCTGAATGGTGTGGGAGCCTTTGTGTGCATGCAGCCACTGGGATGCATTTCGTACGACAGCCAAATTCTGAGGCAAATCACAAAAATTGAGGCTATATTTTGACGAAAAAAGGTGCCGATAATCGAAATTCACAAAAATTGAGACTCACAAAATTCAAGGGTCCACTGTACTTTTAGGTGTGTGGAACGGATTAATTAGATTTACATTATTTCTTATGGGGAAAATGGTTTTGGTTTTCGTGAATTTCGGTTTTCGGCACACTCTCTGGAATGGATTAACTTAAAATAAATACTACTTACCCTTTGTCCTACATTGCCATCACAAGACTCACAGAGGGAAAATTCCTAGGAATCCACCTTGACAGTAGCCTTAAATTCCAAACACATATACAACAAATTTCCAAGAAAATCTCAAAGACAGTAGGCATATTATCAAAGATACGCTATTATGTACCTCAGTCAGCTCTCCTTGCACTATATCATTCACTTATCTACCCGTATCTCACCTATGGAATGTGTGCATGGGGATCAACAACGTTAAATCACCTTAGACCACTCATAACACAACAAAAGGCCGCAGTCAGAATGATAACAAATTCCCACTCTAGACAGCATACTCCACCAATATTCAAAAGTCTCAAACTACTCACCGTAAAGAACATTCATACTTACTCTTGTGCCTACTACATATATAAAACTTTACACTCTAATATAAACCCTCTGCTCAAAATTCTCCTCACCAACTTTAATAGGACCCATGACCACAACACAAGACACAGATCACTTTTTGATATACCCCGTGTTCATATCAACCTATGTAAAAATTCTATGCACATAAAGGGCCCCAGAATCTGGAATTCATTACCAGTAAATATTAAGATAATCTTGTCTGAAAATCAATTTAAGACTCAACTCAAAAACCACCTACTCACCCAAAACTAAATGATCATACTATAAACTACTTTGAAAAATGCTCATTATTACTTTCCTATACGATAGTCTCAATTTTTAATAATATGTTACTATTATGTTACCCCCTACTCATATTATAAGTTAATGTCAAAAATGCTCAATGTTATTTTCCTTAAGATAATCTCAATTCCATATTATCATTCAAGAATCTTAACACCTGTAACAATCTAATATCATTATATAATAATTTAAACAGTAAAATTTCATCATATTGTAATTTTGAAAATAATTTTTAACTAGAATAAACTCAATAAATTTCTCTAATATTAAGTACATAGTCTTTAAGGAATAGAATAAGCTGCCCCTAATGCCATGGCATGTCAGTGGCTCTCCTTGCACTCAATTTACATTGTAACTACCAATACCTATGTAATCTGCAATCTGCAATGAAATAAAATTTGTTTGTTTGTTTGTTTGTTTAAGAGGGGTGTTTGACAGCCGCGTGCCGTGCGAGAGGAAAAAAAATTGAAAAAATTTGAAAATTGTGTTAACCATATTGAAAAATAGAGTAACTCTCTGGCTATACAATAGTACAAGAATCATTGTTCTACGACATTCCTACAAGGAATTATGGTCATCTATAACACACATGGTGACGCCAATACCCCCTGCATGTCACGTTTGTCCACTAAGCGCATATCGAGGTTGTAGTCCATCACAGCTGCAGGTTTTAGAATGGGTTCATTGGTCTCTCTATTCTGCTTGCCAGTGTCTACCATTTCATGTCCGTGAACTGATGTCAACAATGTGACATCACGTTTGTCTTGCCACCAAAATGCCATGATGTCATTGGCAGCAAACATCTGCACTTCACCTCTATGAGTACCAGCGTCGAACCTAGGCATATGTTTACGATTTGCACGCACTGTGCCACACACGTCTGTCATGTTCACTTGCAAGAAATCACTGAGTAAAGGGCTTGTGTACCAGTTATCAGTATATAATATATGCCCCTTACCAAGATATGGTTCCATCATTGTTCTAACCACATCACCAGAGATACCCAATAACTTCCTGGTATCTTGCAATGTATTACTGCCAGTGTACACAATTATATCCAAAACTAGACCACTTTTGCAATCACACAGTACAAATAACTTTATACCAAAGAAATTTCCTCTTGCTTGGTATATATTGCTTGAACGACAGTCTGCCTTTGAACAAAATCAAAGACTCATCAATAACAAGCTTCCTGAAGGGATAAAAATACATACAGCACTTTTGTTTCATGTACATAAACACATTCCTGATCTTATATAACCTGTCGTTTCTGTCAGGCCTGGTTTTGTCTGAGAAGTGTAGCATACGTAACAGTATCAAAAAACGATTCACTGGTATAATGTCACTAAAACCTTGGGTTGAAATCAGGCGTTCTGTCGACCAGTATGTGTTGACAGTGTGCTTATACACATGTGGCATAAGCATTATTGTGGCAAAGAACAAGTACATCTCTGCCACAGTTGTGTCCTTCCACTGGTGTAGCCGTGACCTTGGTGAAAGAATTGTGTTTGCCATGGTGTACTCATAGTATGTGTTGCTTTCCCTGACAATAATGTCCATCAGGGGTTCATCGAAGAATAACTGAAAGCATTCTAGTTCAGTAGCATTGTTCCCAAGTGTACACAATGGCCATATTCCACTTTGTGTTTCATCAAAGTCATGGGGATTGGGAACAAAATTGTCTCCTTACTGCCAATCCCAGATGCGGTCTGCTGGTGGGTACTGGATATTGACAGGTGGTTGTGGTTGAGGAGGTTGTGGTTGTACAGGTTGTGGTTGTGCAGGTTGTGGGAGTGTGGGGGTGGTTGAGAGTGGTTGTGGGTGTGCTGAGTTAGTAGCGGGGGTAGCAGCGTGGCTCGCTCCTGGTGCCACATGACTCATGCCACCGCCAACACCACCACCACTACCACCTACTACCCCACGTACATTACGCATCCTCATTGTCACAATATCATCATCTTCACTATCAATTTGTGGTGTAGGGCCAAGAGATGTACTCCGAGATTTACTCCTTTTCCTTGGAATAGCATATGGCACACTACCAGAACGCATGTAGCGTCGTACATACTGCCACTTCGCTGGAGAATACTCTCCCTCACTGTCGCCACTAGAACTGCTTTCAATAACTTTGAAATCACTGTCATCATCACTTACACTGCTCACATCAGAGTCCTGTACACAGTGAAATAGTTTCCTCTTTCGTCCTGGTACAGGTGAACGTGAATGAGACGGCCCAGCACCAGATGTGGAAGGCTGTGGGTCATCTGGGTTTTCATCACTAATTATGTTATCCTGGGCACTGCTTTCGGTAATACCCTCCTGAAAACCATGGAATTCACTTTCACTGGCACTTCCATCGCTGTTTGAACTATCACTTGGGAAGAGAAGGCCTCCAATTCGCCGGGGAGTGAGGTACTTCTTACTGCGAGGCATGGTGAACCATGACTACAAACATGGTGCTCCCACAATGCACCACTTGGTCCCCGATTTTTTTCATACTGCGCACACTCACCATGCAGACCCATTCTCTCACATGTAGGCCTACCAGCTTTCTCCCGCTTCATTTGAAGCCGCTAGAATTTAGGCGTATAGATACGTCCAAAACAGTGGCTTGTAAGACGTATATATACGACCGAAACAGTCAAAGAGTTAAGACTAAAAATATTTTGAGGTAAATAATGAGTGTACTGTGAGTGTATTTTACTTTTTATTGTTTTTTAATGCCTACCATTGCAAACTTAATATATGTTAGTGTAAACTTGTTATCTGGCATTTATATGCATTTATAAGTGGAAAAAAATGGCGTTTTGTTTTCCGGCGATGTCCGCTTTCCGGCGGTAGCCTGGAACCTAACCTGCCGTATAAGTGGGGCCCTACTGTACAGTTATATTTTCAGTAAAAAATTCTTCCAGTAGTGGACAGCAAGTGTGAGGGGATGGTGTGTGTGTGTGTGAATTGTTGTCATTGTGTGCTCAGACTTTACATATAAAATAACCATAAATGAAAGGAAAAAATGGCTAGTTGAGCTAGAAAGTGGTAGGAAGGTTCTAAAATTAGTGGTTAGAAGGTTTATCAGAATTCTTAGAAAGTACAACATATTTCCTACATCTGGGTTCTGATGACTCACTAGGAACTGAACTCTTCACCACCACATTTCAGCTCACTATGCTCCCTTAATTTATATTTCTTTCTCATTTCTCACTTTTCGTGGACTGGATCCAACCAGATAAAGTACCAGTCAAATGACTCATTGGTTGTCATCCAGCATTCCTGGTACCTAAACTTCTACCTGTTCATTTTTCTACAAGGATGTCTTTAAGGCTGACTACATTCTTTCTGCTTCACCAGGTGGTTACTCTCCTGTTTTCAAGAATTAAGGTAACTCAGTGTACAGTGGACCCTCGGTTAGAGGCCGTAATCCGTTCCAGGAGCTAGGCCTTAACCGAAATGGCCTTTAATCAAAATAATATTCCCCATAAGAATTAATGTAAATACAATTAATTCGTTCCAGACAAAAAATATCAACAAAAAAATATTTTTTTTAAGATTAACTATAGTTTTACATACACAAAACAATGAGAACTAAATAAAATGACTAAAGAAATGGATAAATGAACATTTAAATCACTATTACATACCTTTATTGAAGGCAGGAGGAAAGTATTGTTTGGAGACAGGACAAAATACTCCTTCAACATGATGCTAATATTAACTCTATACGGTTTATTTATCTATCACAATTCATCTAATATGACATAATAAACAATATAAATAACACAGAAACCTCATATACACTCTAGAATGAATAAAATGTCATTACATATGTGGCTAGTGGTGGCGGTGGCAGGAGTTTGTTTGGAGACAGGACAAGATAGTCCTTCAATGACACTAATATCAACACTTCGGCTTATTTATCTATCACAATTCATCTAATATGACATAATAAACAATATTAATAACTTAGAAACATGACATATACTCTAGAATGAATAAAATATGTCTACGAATGTGATTACTGGTGGGGTTGTGTTGTTATTTGGTTTATAAGGGCCACTGACCATAAGCCGCATATAGTGGTAGTGGTGGGTGGAGCATAAGCCCTCAACAATATTCACGCTGAAACAATGTACGTAATTTTAAATAAGAAATATTTACACTTTAATTTATAAATAAGAAATATTTACACTTTAATTTATAAATAAGAAATATTCACACTTATATAAATTAGAAATATTTACACTTACCTTGAAGAGGAGATGTTGTAGAAAGAGGCGCTCTGGTCTCAGTGCCCCTATATTCCTCAAACAATGAAGTGAGTTTCGTGTTGTCATTTTTCTATCGATTAATGGCTTAACTTACTTGCTACACTGTTAATGCTACACTTTATGTGGCTGTGGTGCTATAGCCTTTATGACTCCCACTTTGATACTTTGCTACAATTTCTTTCTTTAATTCTATGGTGTTCCTCACTTTACAAGAGGACTAGGCATAGGAGCTTTCTTTGGGCCCATAGTAGCTTATTTAGCAGTCACACACAGTAATCAAGGCTAAAAACAATGGATTGTTAAGAAATGTTTTGTATGCATAGACTACATGAGATAATGTTCACTACACTGCCTGAGGAGTGTGCGCGGGAGGCGGAAGCTTTTATGTACGCTGGGCACTGGACCCAGGTTCCATACCACCAGACAAGCCGGAGCCAATCACTGGCAGGTAATATTTCCACGAAAAAAAGTGCCGAAAAACTGAAATCACGAAAACGGAGATATATGAAAATGGAGGTTGACTGTAGTGTAATTTTTGAGGAAAGTACAGTGGAACACTCCATTATTTGAATTTAAATTCATTACAGATGTTAATTCCACAACCAAAATGGATGACAACCAAAGGAATTTTTCCCACAATAAAGATAATGTAAATAAGTGTAATCTGTTCTAGACCCCAATGGCAGTATAATAATTTGTTAAAAATGTACTAACTACCACAGTGGTCTCTTGGTTTTCATGCATCTCCAAGCCGAACATTTATGTAAGTGGTGGATGACAGTTGTTGGTGTACTTCGTTCATCAAAAGCCTTACTAAAGTCTAAATAAACAATATCGAATTCTTTATGAAACGATCCAACAGCCTCAAAAGCTTTGGTGAAGAAGGTTAATAAATTAGATAGGCAGGAACGGCCCTTAGTGAATCCAGTGCAGGAAGTATCATTAATCAAATTATGGTTATCTAGATATGGGGCTTCTAATAATATCAGCTATGGGTTGAGCTCTGTGTTGCCTGGATGGAGGTCGTGAGCTTATTGGTGGTAATTTGGCCAGTAGAGACTTGTCCCCTGCTTTAGATCAGATTACATTAGCCATCTTCCACATATCAGACTTTACCTGTTTGAAGAGATAAATTAAAAATGTTAGATATTGGTTCACAGAGTTCCATTTTGCATTCCTTAGCAAGAACCCTTGCAAAAGCTCATCAGGACCAGTTTGTTTCAGTCGGTCTAGTTGTCTCATAACCATTTCGCTAGTGACTGTGATATTACATAATTTATGCTTCTTCTGGGCCTCTTTGTAAAAATTAATTACTGGGATATTATTAATATCTTCCTGTGTAGAAAAGCCGAGAGAAAATAATTATTAAAAATAGGCACATATCATTCTCCTTGTCAGTAAGATGCCAAGTTATTTTTAAGGGGACCTATCTTATCCCTAACTTTTGTTCTATAAACCTGGAAAAAGCTTTTTGGGTTAGTTTTGAATCCTAGCAACTTTAATTTCATAGTCCGTTTAGCTTTCTTCCTTTTTAACGTCCTCTTAATGTCAGTATACTGATTTATAAGATGACCCTACCTCTTTTTGTCTTTCCCATAAATTCCTATCTTCTGCCCTAAAAAGATATTTGAGCCTATTATTCATCAATTTGGGTCATTTTCTACTTGATCTAATTTCTTTATACGGGATAAATGTTCTTTGGGCAGCCTGTATAGTGTTAAGAAAACTGTCATATTGATACCTCTTCTTCACCCCAGTCACAGTTGATAATTGTTCTCTAAGTCCATTATAATCTGCTAGCGAAAATCTGGGACCGTTACTGAATTATCCCTACTATCATACATCCGTTCAATGCTAAAGGTAATTATTGTGTTAAGCAGGCCGGGTTCCTCTGCATGGCATTTCTAAATTATTAACGGGTTTCCTTGCTTGCCAGAACCAAGTCAAGTAGGTTATTTCCCCTTGTAGGTTCTGTTAAACTGCTTCAAAAAGCAATCCTGAACTACTTCTAAAAGTCGCTAGATTCTAAATTCCTGTCAAGAATTCCAATCAATCTGACTAAAAGTTAAGTCACAAATTATAGTTATGGGTGCCTTGGCCTTAACAATTTCCTCCCAGTAGCTCCTTGTTCCTATCTAAGTTTTGGAGGACGGTAAATCACAACCTAAAATCAATTTTCACACCCCTCTGAAAATTCTATCAGACAGACTCTGTATGTGTTAATTCAGACTTTATACTCGTTTTTATGCAACAATTTAAATGATCACGGACATAGAGTGCCACCCACCCCCTTCCCGATACTTCTGTCTGTAGGAACAATTTAAAACCTAGATGTGACATTCGGCAGGCAAGTCCCAATTTTTCATATTAAACCATGTCTCAGTTATTGCAAAAACATCAATATTTACCCGTACTTGCAACTAATCTCAACTCGTCCATCTTATTCCTAGCACTCAGACTATTGGTGTAATATATATTTAGAGACCCTCCTTTCTCTTTACCCTTCCTGCTCATTTTCTGTTACTATACCTGTACCATCCTTGTCATCTAGTATGCTAGCTTTCCACTATGCACCTTATTCTGCCTATTACCTAGTTCTCCTGAACTTATAATATTACTACACTGAGACCACTCTGTTTTCCCCCAAAACCCATTACATAACTATTTCTAGTTTAAAGCCCTAACAGCTCCCTCCACTGCAGTTGCCAGTGCCCCCACCCCAGACCTGGATAAGTAAGACATCCTAGCATTTCTGCCATAGAAAGTCCCAGTTGTCAATGAATGTTACTGAATTTTCATACAGTATTTGTCAGCCAGCAGGTGGCACCAGTGCCTGGACAGCCATTCATTCAACTCTCTCCTTGGCAAATACCACATATGACAGGGTTCCCACCCAGGCTATTTATAATTATGTCTATTAGTGACCCTAAACCTGCTAGTCGAGTCCTCACTCCTCGATCTGCCAACATCGTTGCCTCCAGCACTGAGACAGATAATAGGATTGCTCCCATTACCTCTCATGATGTCGTCCAGACGGCTAATATCCTCCGTAGCCCCAGAAAGCAAACCCTCTGTCTCCTACTCTATCGTACAAACAGAAGCCTATCCATGTACCTAACCTGGCTGTCCCCAACAACGTTTTATACCTTCTTGCTGTGTCGTTCGTCGTGGCAGCTCCCAGAGAAGTCGACTCACATTCATCGGGTAGCACGGAGAATGGGTTCGATGTTTCCACAACATTCTCTGGGTCATCGTTGTTTCTACCTCTCCACCCGTCCTCTTGATCATAACTTTGTTGTGACCATTCTTGCTGTCTAGGTTTCTTTCTTGGCTTGAGGTTATCATGGGTTCCTCCACAGTCTCTTGTTTTCCTCAGTCAGTCGCTGTATCTCAAAAGCTTAGCTACCCTCAGTTCTTTCTTCAGCTGCTGGTAGAGTAGCTCAGAGAGGACATCTTCTTCAGATTCACAGAGAGCACACAAGACACGTCTTCACTGAGTTAAGTTAAGATTTTAAGGTTAAGTTAGGTCCACCACTGGAGTTAAGTCAGGTCACCACTTATAAATGTTCGGTTTGGGAGATGCATGAAACCAGAGACACTGTAGTTAGTACATTTTAACAAATTATTATACTGTCATTTGGTCTAGAACAGATTAATTCTATTTGCATTATTCATTATGGGAAAAATTCCTTTTAGTTTGTCATCCATTTTGGTTGTGGAATCAACATCTGTAATGAATTAAATTAGGCAATGGAGTTCCACTGTACCTCAAGCAACACTACAGTCAACCCTCCATTCATATCTCCGTTTCGGTGATTTCAGTTTTTCGGGCACTTTTTAGGTAGGCCAGCCCACTCCGTTTTCAGTGATTGGCTCCGTTTTTGTTCATGGTATGGAACCTGTCCAGTGCCCAGCGTACATACAAAGCCCGCCTCCCGCGCACATTCTCAGGCAGTGTAGTGAACATTATCCTGCGAGTTCATACAAAACATTTCTTGTAATCCATTGTTTTTAGCCCTTGATTATTGTGTGACTGCTAAATAAGCCACCATGGGCCCAAGAAAGCTCCTAGTGTCAAGTCTTTGGTAAAAGTGAAGACATAGAATTAAAGAAAGGAACATAGCAAAGTATCAAAGTGGAGTCAATAAAGGCTATAGCACCAGCCAGCGATAAAGTGTAGCATTAACAGTGTAGCAAGTAAGTTAAGCCATTAATCGATGAAAAATGACAACATTCAACCTCCATTGTTTGTTTGAGGAATATAGGGGCACTGAGACCAGAGCTTACACTCTGCCAACATCTCCTTCAAGGTAAGTGTAAATATTTCTAATTTATATAAGTGTGAATATTTTTTGTTATAAATTAAAGTGTAAATATTTATTTTATAAATTAAAGTGTAAATATTTATTTATAAATTAAAGTGTAAATATTTCTTATTTATAAATTATGTACATTGTGTGAATAGAGGTGGTGGCAGCCTGCTGCACACGCCGACCACCACCAGCAGTATAATACGGCTTATGATCAGTAATATAAAACCCAACAATAACAATAACTTACTACCACCAGTTCTCTCATCCATAATGACATATTTTATTCATTCCAAATTATATATCATGTTTCTGTGCTATTAACCACAGAGGAGTCAGCAGACGCTCTAGGAACATATTCTCAGGGGTCGAAATTTTTTTGAAAAAAAAAAAAAAAAATTCTTATCACATGATAGAATCTTTTCGATCGCCACTTTTAAAAATTATGAAATTTGATCGAAAACTAACGGAATTGTGCTTTGCGATGTTAACAGTATCGATGACATTCTGTCAATTTGCCGCCGGGCCTATTTTTGATAAATTCAATGTTTCAGTCTACTCCAAATTATAGCTGTTTACGCTAGAACTCTATTTCTTCTATCGATTGAGTACAAGAAACCGCCTATTTACCAATTTCCTTTACCAAATATTAATTAAAATGGCAATTTGGCTAATTTCACAAAAATTTCAAACGTGCCAATTTCAGAATAGGGTCCAGAATAAACAAAGCAGATAATCTGCTTTTTAAAATAGCATGCTGTTTCATTAGTCACACGTCTCCAGGCTCTTACATTACTTTTGCTTTTCATTTTGAATTTTATTCTCTAATAGTAGATTTACTGTATATATACAACTGCATCATTGTAAAAATGGTATAAACCTCAGAGCACTTGTGCATGAATGTGAGACTCACCAGTTCATGTGTATTGGACGCATGGTGTGATTTCTTTACTCTTGAACATACGTCAAAAAATCGGAACTTATTTTTCGCTACTGACTCAATTTGAGGTACTTGTCATTGTCAAACTAATCAAAATCTCTATTTCTGTAATATATATTTCATTTCATCAAATGAGACCAAGAAAACGAGAATATATAAATAAATATAATACGAAAATAGACTGGAAATCATAATGTTTAAACAAAAAAAAACGGTCAGTTTTTTCTCATTATGCAGTGTGTGCTGCAAGATTTTATACTCGCACACACAATACAAAGACCATTCTTTCATATGTGACCTACCAGCCGTTTCCACTCAGTGAGCGCTAGAATTTCTGGCGTACTAATCAGCGCCAACCTCTGCTCAATGCTTGACAGGTGTGTGGATTTAGTTGATCAGTTGTGGGTTAGCGTGCATACAATATTTGACATTAGGTGATCGCTGGAATCTACGCTATTCGTCTTGGAAACGTACACGTGCCTAGACGGTACAACGCACCATCCACAGTCAGTGTGCATTGTTTTGCAGCGAGTGAGCGCCACTCCACCACCCACTCATTAACCCTTTGACTGTTTTCGGTCGTATATATACGTCTTACGAACTACTGTTTCAGACCGTATTTATGC
>WNWK01029218.1:0-24628 GCA_009830355.1 Cherax destructor | reverse complement strand
ACAATAGTTTTACAGCTTTTTTCGAAGGCCCTTGGATCGTAGACATTTATACACTGGAGTATAAATCTTTGGACCACCATGTGGCCACTTCCCCCGGTTCGAATACGATCAACTTTCGATTCGAAAGGACCAAACTTCCGCTTCGTAATGACCAAACTTCCGGTTCGTAAGGACCACTACTGTGGAGGATGGGCTCTTTCCTACGAAAAAAATGAACTATGGTTAGCTAATACTTATTTATTGATGAATCCAAGATGTCGCAGCCTTCCCCAACACCTTCTCGGGGGATCCATCTATGGCCTCACACTCCACGGGGGGCTGTAAGATAAACATCAATGTGTGAGTTATTGCCCCAAAGGAGCATATGCCCATATCTCAGTCATTTGACAGACTGAAAGGTGGTTTACTCACGGTTTTTGGGCGGATCGCCCACGAGTCACCGGGTGATATGATAAATCTGCCTAAAGCAAATTATGCATTCCTAACTGCGCAGCAGGTGGCATCTAAGTTTAAGCAGACTTACCTGGGTATTTGTAACGGACCCTTAATTCACCCCCGGATATCGCTGTCTTGTTTGAAGAACGCTGCTGAAGAGTCACTGCCTTGTTAGATGACGTAAACTCATTGTCCCTTTACGTTCTTTAATGTCAGTCTTTTTGCAGTAGTCGAAGCTCCCACACTTCTGAATATACCGCGGTTTATACACTAAACGCGATGGAACAGAATTTTTTATCCGATTTCCCGACGTTAGTGAAGATTGAGGGAGGACGAACGCACACACGACGCATGTCTCTTTGTCCGGTTATACACGCGATGCAGCACCTTTCCCCCAGATATCTTAAGTCAATCTGCCGCGCCCTGCAGCCCGCAGCTCGGTCAAGCTGGGCGTCGCTGAGGTCAGCAAAATTTAACACTTGCAAACCACTGCAACAATTTGCAATTCAAGAACTTGTGTTCTCTAAATATTTAGATCCCTGGAACACATGATTGCAATGTTCAAGTGTAGAAACTAAACAGCAGTTTACTATATCTCTTTCCTGCTAAGGAAGAGTAACATATCTCAATGTATCCTGATTACAGACATTAACATTGGTTGCAACCCTGGTCAGCCACTACGTGACTCTTGGCCGTTTGGGTCCATCCATATGTTTTTCACTAACTGTTGACCAGTAAACGTTGTTGATCAGAGAGCTAGGCTCGCCGTCTGGCCTTTCAAGGGCCGGGCCCAAGGGTAGGTGGGACTTTTCTAGTCGTCAGGGAAAGGGCTGCACTCTCTTTGGAGAAATTTTCTCCACATATGTTGTGCCGAATAGGTAAAACTGGCCGTTAGTAAGAACTCATTTAACATTAATTCCTTCTAAAATTTTGTCTTATACATTTAGAGATATATATTTTTTATTTTTTTAATTTAAAAATAATTTTGTACCAAAAGAACCTTAGAAAACTTATCTAACGTTATTATAAAGAGCGCAATTTAATTTAGCCTAATCCAACTAAATATATTTTACATAAGTTTACAATAATTTAATAATAAACAAATACAATGAAATTATTTTTTTCGTTAGGTTCAGAATGATTTCTTGCAAAATTATTGCATACACAAATTTTCGGTTGCCTTATTCGGCAAGAAGAGCGTTGCTATTTAAGCTAAAATCGTAAGTTTGATCTATTCGGCAAGACATACATATAAAGATCACAGTGTAATTTTTTTTAATTTTTTTTAATGTGAATATTAGTTCAGGTTTATATAAATTTGATTCATTTATAATTAAAAAAAATTGTGAGGAATTTAGGCTATGCCTGATATGTCAATCAGAAATTTCACTTGACATGTGACCCACGTTTTACACGAATCATCGATGGCTTAACATGCATTTATAAACAAGTGTTTTGTGTTAACAGTGATTTCAATATGTGTACCTTACCTGCAGGATGGGCATTCGAGGACGTTCCTCACTTTAAGAATGTTTATAAGACATGATCTGCAGAATGTGTGGTCACAGGCAGTAAGAGCAACTGGTTGGCGATCCCGGTTGTCAAACTTATTTTTACACACATCACAATACTTCCAAGAGTCTTCCATTTCTTTCTGAAAGACGACAGACATTAGTGTCCCATTATTAGGAAAGTGCAATAGTCACTTTAACACCTGCGATTATTTATTAGCATCTGTATTACTCATTTAAAGTTTATGTAGCACAATTTACATCCCTGTGTTCCACAAGCGACCATTCATCCAAACTCCAGTTTGGATAAACACCAGTGACAGATTTGCAGTATATTACTCTAAGCAGATTTTTTCGCGCTATTACCATTTAGTTAGTCTTCTAAATTTACCAAATTTAACAGAGTATATCCTTTAACACCAGTAAATGCAATAATACGAGATTTTAAAAAAAATAAGGAAGTGAATATTCAGCAAAACCAACATTCAAACTTTAGTAAACATTTTCGCTTGGGGAACTAATTCATTATTTAAAAAGGTGAGATCGGTAAGCCAGAAATGTCATAGAAAAAGTGGGTTCTATCATGATTGAAGATAAATTAATCAGTACATAAATCAAATCCACACTAAGTACCAGCCATCTTATACTTAGCTAATATGGAATTGCCTCTTCGACAGAGCTGTGAACTTGCCTACCAGGTGCGATGGTAGAATATTCTTGTCAAGCAGTCTGGAAAGCTTCTCTCTGTCGTTTAGACCCACATATAGATATAAACTGACAAATTTTAAATAGCAAAACAAATTCTAGACATAGGCTACAATGATAGCTTATCTTAATAATGTCTGCGGAGGCTATTCTTCTTTAAGAAGAATAGTCCCACTAATACACACTCAGTTAATAACTGAGGCACAAAGCCAGTCTCTCATTGCACATGGTACACATGGTGTCTGGAACAATACACAAATAACCCGCACATAAAAGAGAAAATTTTATGTCGACGTTTCGGTCCGACTTGGGCCATTTACAAGTCACACTAACACACGAAGATGTGGGAGCCAGTATATACAGAAGAGAGGGACAGGGGCGGTTCAATGAGAGGGAGGAAGTAGATAAATGCTGGTAGTGGAAATAGTAGAAGTAGTAGTAAGTAGAGGGAGTAGTGGTAGTTGTTTGACGTGATAAAGAATGAATGTGGTAACATTTAAAGAAGAATTTAAGGAAAATGATTAGCCGGATTATTGTCCTTGAGGCAGAAAGTACATTACCTACACTGAAGAAGTGGAGATGTTCCTGCTCTGAACGTCATCCAAATTGTGCTCACAATTTTAGCAAGATGCCAGTTGGTAGTTTATACTTACTAATAATGAAACAACGCCTTCAAAATCCGACACAGTGAAGTTTTTCTTGAACCATAGAAACTCCCAGCTACTATGGTAGTCCAGGACTCACTGGCCCGAGTGGCTTACTTATCAGTGGTTGGCGATACCTGTACTGATATGATAAACTTAGTTTTAAGAGATTGCATAATCACACTGCACCTCATGTTTCGTCATGAAAAAGAACACGTTGGCATAAGCTCATCTAAGTTTGTAAGCTGCAATAAAAAGTAGTTTTCTAATAACCATATTAGGTACATCGTTTTTTCAAACCTCCCCATCAAACTCTTTCCATTACACGTGCAAGAGGTGGAAGCTACTGTCATGGAAGAGTCATAAAGTTGTCACGAAGTATTTCTTCAATCTCCGAGTTGTCAAGAATTTAAATGACCGAGACGAAGAAGTGATGGAAGCAGGTTCCATGGTTCCATGGTTCCATGTACAGATTTACGTTTAAGCATAAGCTAGAATGGAGTTTATCTGGCAAATGGCAACTTGACTCACAAGAAGCAAGTTAAGACGACTCGACCCATGCAACCACATATAAGTACGTACCAATATTCCCCCATCGTACCAATATACCCTCCTGCTGTTTTAAATTTATTGCCGGTGTATTATGAATAGTCTGTGTTACTTCCTGATGTTTATTCACTTCTGTGTGAACGAGTAATCCATGGGTTCTTTTCTCTGATATATGTCTCTCTACGTCACCCCTAGGGGTGCGTGTACTGAATTAAAATCAATTTTTAGTTCAGTTTGTTCACCGGAGTACAGTATTTGGTTCAATCTGTGAGTCCAAAATTAGAAATTTGAATTCTTCATCTTCAAATGTGATATTACTTTTGTTGGGATGCAACATTAATCAAACATTTCCTCGGGTGCGACGCATAGAAAAGATTTGGAACCCCTGCTCAGCTTATTCTATTAATCTGATATGAATCCAGCTCATGATATCTTGTTACTAACTGACTCGTCCATCACCTTTTCTGTTTTGGGCGACTCCCGTTAATTCATCGAGACTGGCAAGTGACGAATAAGGTTAAACTTCTGAGCATTGTCAGCAATTCTTCCTCTTCGGGAAATTATGTAAAAGAGCTTACAAGATAAGCGTGCAGAACAAACCCTGATCGATATGATTTACATAGTTAAATAAAAATTACGTTGTCACCAACACACCTATCATGCAGGAGGGTTTCCTTTCATGCCCCATCACACATGAGTTTTCTACAGTTTACTTATCTGCTAAAAGTAAATTTAAGAAATTTGATTAATATATCAGGTATCTTGTTTTCATTAATATGATATCTTGATATGTCACATGAGTTATTACACTGTCTATCTATATATTCCACAATAAGTGGACAATTAAGCACTTAGTATTCAAGATAGTAGCCATAGGGCTGGCCACATACTTTGCATTTGGTTTGATTTTAATCTGTCTCTCCCAAACTGCCAGAAGTACTTATAACCAAGCCTACGTCTGGCCACTACAACATCAGTCAGTCTGTTCACATTGCAAGTTGCTCCATAAACGTGCTTCTAATTGCCCCATAAACGTGCTTCTAATTGCATTTCTTTAAGTTTCATTATTTACTTCTCTCGTAATATTCTTTATGCTAGACACAGATACTCGTAATTATATTTTACATTATCCTTCAGGGTATTTTGTTGGGGGCTAATATATCAACTTTAATATGAAAGAGTAATCTAATGGGTGATGGGATCCATAGCAATTGTACATTAATTTCTTTTTCACAGATTTTTTAGTATCTGTACCTGGCTTCTCCAATGAGCATGTTGTTAGTCATTATGTGAGTCAAGAGCCTTCAGTGATGACATAGAATCAGTAAGTTAGCTTTAGCACCATTATGTTGGCAAATAATTCAGTTTCAGCGTAGACGCCCATTTGTTAATTCTTATGCCTAACTCAACAAAGTTGATATTGTTCTTAATTAGGGAGGTGGCAACAAGAGCAGATGCATCCCTGCCAATAGACTCCTGCTTAGATCAGTGTACATAGCTTGTAATAATTTATTACTACCAGTTAGGCGAGAAATTTCTTCTTCAGTAGTTGCTTGTACAAGTGATTTAAGAAAGGGATTGCTAATAATGAGTTGCTTGGAAAAGGCTTGCAGGTATGTAATAATAAATAAACACAACTTTCATGAAGGGGTGAAATGCTCTTATCTACAGTTTGTGCAATTTATAAAACTTAATATAATTGCATGTTTTCACAACCCAGGTACAGTGTTAATCTTAATAATTCTATCACTGATACTAGAGACACCAAGCTCCTTCCTCATATTAAGAACTTTGGTAGATTTGGGACAGCCACGAATAATTCTGAGGTCTTCATTCTGCATTAACTCCAAGGGTTAGACAGAACATTTTCTAGCTAATATCAACACGGGAGCAGCAGAATCAATTAAAGACCTCACATGGACAATGTACATTATTCTCACAATTCTAACATTAACACCATAGTTGGGGTTGTAGCCAACCAAAATTTTGAGAGCATTTAGCCTATCTTTTCATTTCTTATTTAGTTGTAGTATAGTGGATTTCTTGAAGGGTACGTCTACACCAAGGTATCTGTAAGATTTAACGTAGCTAATATTTTCACCCTACAAATAGATGGGTGAGGGATGTCATTTGCTTATCAATATCTTTGTTCAGGATGAAGAAATTGAGGCCGAATCGATTACAAATTGTTTGAACTTCGCTAAGAATGGTACTCATCTTCTAATGCCCTGTTATATGGATCAAAATGTCATCATCATATCTTATAACTAAATGTTTAGGTGCGGCTTAAATAGCATGGGACTGAGAACTCCTGCCTGCGGTGTACCTAGTGACATTTCTTTAGACTTGCTTCTAAAGTCTTGGTAGAGAACAGAGGATACTCTGATAGATATGTTGTTATCCAACTGAGTAGGCTACCACCAATATTAATATGTAGTATAATGGATCTATTTGCGATATCAAATGCAGATTTTAAATCATGAAATGTGGTAAATGTGCAATTACAAAGATGGAAATACAATTCTGCAATTCATGAACCCATAGAGATGACGGGAAAGTTGGTGTCTGATTCTGTAATATAGTTTGTGAAGTATTATTCTTTCAAAAAATGTTACAAAGACTATTAGTTAAGTAGATCGGTCTAAATGTATCAGGCTGCTGCAGCCTGATATTATCCAGGAAATAGGAAGAACTCTATGAGATTATTTCACTTCTAACAAATGGTTATCAAGGACATGCCTTAGTTCTGAGGATATCATAAAATATACCATCCTTTCCAGGAGCGGTTAATCCACCTTCAGCTAATGCATTATATAATTCATACTAGTTGAAGAGGCAATCACTCTCATCAATATTTTGGCTCATAAAATTAATACGTTTCAACCTTTCGTCAGAAGCACTCACTCTTTTGGTTTGTTTCTAATATGAGATGGGAGATTTTCGTGCCTGGATGTTTTGGACCAGTTATTTATGAGGTCCATTGCTTTTTCAAGAGGAAAGGGATGATCAACATTACCAGTCTTTTTCCTGAATATTTTATTTATACATTTCCAGGCCAAACTTAACGGGGTAGACGTATTTAACCCACTAACAAATTGTTCTCATTCCTGTTGCCTAAGTTCTTGTTTTCTACTCTGTGCATTTGTTAGTGCACATTGTAAAGTTCTAAGCAGGTCTAGGGTTCTACATTCACGGTACACTTTACCAGCCCTAGCTGCATATGTTAAACTGCGTATTATTATTATTGTTATCAAAAGAAGCGCGTTAAACTGCGTAGTTCTGTATCATTATAGTATTTACAATGGTATTTGTTGCCATTTATGGTGGAAAATTTGCCTTCTTTTTTTTGTTCACTTGATCTGTGAGGACAGTCTCAATAGCGCCGACTAAATCATCATTGAATTATTGTGTACCAATGAGATAATAAAATTATCTCTGTGTTCTGGGTCAAGAATGTGTTTTCTCATTCTGTATTTAGCTTCTTGATTTCTGGAGATATGATCAATATTGACAGTTGTGAGTCTTGGGAAGTGATCAGATAGAAAATCATCAACTATGACAGAGTCATGCATCGTATATGATACATTAATCCAAGGCACAGATCTAGTATTCCACCATAAATGTAAGTAGGTTCAATAGTGCCTACAATTTGAACATTATCATGCTCATTTAGAAATTTAATCAGTTTAGTTCCATTGGTGTTTGTTATAGGCCTACCAATATTCTTCTGTCTGGCATTAAAGTCTCCAAGAATGAGAGTAGGCTCGCTATTGATGTGATCTGACAGGGCATCAGATCGAAGCTGGTTTGCTGGAGCATAAAGATTAAAGATGCTTATAGAAAAGTTGCCTGCGTACTTTTTGACACCATGATACTGCATCTTTATTCGATTCTACAGGACAAGGAGTGAATGTGGCAAGTTTTTTTTTTTTTTTTTTTTTTACTTTTTCTATGAGAGGCGCCGGCCACTCCTTCCGGGGATCGAACCCCGGACCCCAGCAATGAGAGTCGTGCCTCTCACCACTGGGCTAGTGTGGAGGGTTAACATACATCACACAACAGTTGATTGACCTTAAGTTATAAGCTGTATATCCGGGCAACGTCGGAGGAGGTAATACAGCTTGCAGTCTACATTACTGCAAACAGTTGACATCAATATTCTTGGTTGCATTGTTATGATGTACGTCTGGCAACCGCTTCCTGTTGGAAGCAATGTCCATGAAAAAAAATGTAATACATCCATTGTAGTAAATTACAATATCTTGCTCATTAAGAAGGTAAGAGTATTTTGTTTGGGCTACAGTGTGCAAACTCATTAAAGCAAATAGCACAGTTTGTACCTTTTTATTTTCACAACCTTTTTCTCTAAGCATTTCCCGGCATTTTACCAGCAAAATGTTTGTAGCCAAGAGCCATTGGTTACTTCCTCACAATTTTTTTGAAACTGAATATAAATTGCTGAACTTGTGATATCATTTTCGTAATCAAGAGCACCATTCCGACTAACTATATTTATAAAATTTATCAGCATCTGTTGATGCTCATTGTTTTTCTGCAGATTTGTTATAATTTGAAAAAGATCAGGGAATTCAATACCTTTCCAGATAAGGTACTCGTGAGTAAGTTCTTTCTTCAGCACCTATCAGATCAACAGGTACAAAGGTTACACTGGTGTTCTCTGATGGTGCCTTTGGCATGAATGTCTCGTCATTCATTGTAGGTAGGTCCTGCCTCACAGGAGCTGGTGTTGGTGATATAGTCAGCAGGTTGGATAATATTACGTCAGGTAATGGGAACAAGCCCATTATCTGTCTTAGTGCTGGTGGAAATGACATCGGGAAGGGCAGGAGACAGGAGCTGCTGGATAATTACAGGTCAGCCATAGAAGAAGTCAGGTCTAGGGGATGGATCCCAATCATATGTAGCATCTTGCCTAAAAGGGGAGTGGGCAATGAATGGATGTCTAGGGCAATTGGTATAAATTGCTGGCTAGACAGGTACTGCAAGGAACTTGCAATCCCATTCATTGATAACTGGGACAAATTCTATGGCAAACGTGATATGTATGCAAGGGATGGGGTTCATCTCTCTGGGGTTGGAGTGGTTGCATTAGCCAACTCGATTAAGGGGGTCATTGATGCTTGTCTAGGAATTTAAACTGATAGATTATAGAGGTATGGGTGTTTGAGGGAAGCAATCAGGCTGCAGTACTAGAGTTGAAAACAACAGATATTACCAGGATACCTCAGGGATATGTTTAAAAGACAATATTCAAAATAAAGTTGCTAGTAAAGGCAAAGCAATTGCTCAACAAACAAAGAGAGATTTACTATACAAATAGTAGAAGTCTAAGAAATAAGAAAGATTATTTAGGATTGCTTGCAAGGGCAGGTAATATAGATATTATTGCTATAACAGACACCTGGTTCAACTTGAAAGATAGAGAAATGCCTTCTGAATGCAACATACAGGGTTATAAGCTATTCTACACTGATAAGGTCAATAGGAAGGGTGGTGGAGTGGCGATGTTTGTCAAAGATAATTTAAATTGTTGTGTTAGACAATATATAAGATTAGAAACATAGGACACAGAATCTGTTTGGCTACAGTTTCTCGAAGGTCGTGAAAAATTAATTTTGGGTGTGATTTATAGGCCCCCAAATTTTGATAGGGAGTGCAGTAGGCTGCTTTCGGACGAAATTCATTAGGCGTCTAGATATGAGAATGTTGTGTTAATGAGGGATTTTAACTTTAGACAAATTGATTGAAACAATGTGACCGGAAATCTTGAGTCTAGGGACTTTCTTGATACGGTTCAGCATTGCTTTTTAGCCAGTTTGTGACAGAATCAACTAGAGGAAACAACCTGCTCGACTTGGTTCTTGCCAACAAAGAATCACTATTTTATAATCTTGAGGTTAATGATGAGCTTGGGGAAAGTGAACACAAATCATTTAGTTTCAATATATCATGGAATTACCAAGATAACTGCAATCAAGTCTCTGTCCCAGATTTCCACTTGGCTGACTTTATGTGACTGAGAAATTACCTGGGTGGGCTAAATTGGGGATGACCTGACTGTGGGTCAGGTAGGTGGTGTTGGTTGCCAATATGATGTGTTTCAGAGCATAGTGCTAGCTGCCCAGACAACTTTTGTTCCGAGTAGGGAAATTATATCTAACAAAAACGATCCTAAATGGATAAACAATTGATTAAAACATCTTTGTAAAAAGAGAGGCACAAATAGGCATATCAAAAGAGGGGAAGATAAGTTAAGAAATCAATATATTCAATTTAAGAGAGAAATAAAAAAAGGAATAAGAAAAGAAAAAAGGGATTATGAGGCTAAGTTCGCAAGGGATTCGAAGACTAACCCAAAAGGGTTCTTTCAGGTATACAGAAGTAAGATTAGTGACAAGATAGGCCCACTTAAGAGTAACTCAAGTCAGATCACTGACAGTGATTAGGATATGTGTGAAATTTTTAACACCTACTTCCTCTCAGTTTTTACTCAGGAAGATACTAGCGAAATTTCATAAATAATAATTATGTAGAACAGGACGATAATAAACAATGCACCATTGAGATAACTAGTGACATGGTCCTCAAACAAATAGAGAAATTAAAACCTAAATCCCAAGGCCCTGATGAACTGTTTGCAAGGGTTTTAAAGGAATGAAAAGGGGGAACTAAGCATACCTTTTGCTAATCTTTTCAATACATCACTACAAACTGGCATAGTGTCAGACAAATGGAAAATAGCTAATGTAATACCTATTTACAAGGCAGGTGACAGGTCCTTAGCTTCGAACTGTAGACCAATAAGCCTTACCTCCATAGTGTGAAAATTTATGGAATCAATAATTGCCGAGGCAATTCGTAGCCATCTTGAAAGGCATAAATTGATTAATGAATCTCAGCAGGGTTTTATAAAGGGGCGCTCCTGTCTTACGAATTTGAAAACTTTCTTCACTAAGGTGTTTAAGGAGGTAGATCATGGTATTGAATATGATATTGTGAATATGGACTTCAGTAAGGCTTTCGATAGAGTTCCACATCAGAGGCTATTGAGGAAACTTAAGGCACAAGGAATAGGAGGAAATTTTTTTCCTGGGTAGAGGCATGGTTGACAAATAGGCAGCAGAGAGGGAATAAATTGCGATATAAGCAAATTTGCTCATGACACCAAAATAGGCCGTCCAATTCATTCTAATGAGAACATTAGAGCTCTCCAGGATGATTTGAATAGACTGATGCAGTGGTCGGAGAAGTGGCAGATGCAGTTTAATATAGACAAATGCGAAGTTCTAAATGTTGGACAGGAAAATAACCATGCCACATATAAACTAAATAATGTAGATCTTAATATTATTGATTGCGAAAAGGATTTAGGAGTTCTGGTTAGTAGTAATCTAAAACCACGACAACAGTGCATAAGTGTTCGCAATAAAGCTAACAGAATCCTTGGCTTCATATCAAGAAGTATAAATAATAGAATTCCTCAGGTTGTTCTTCAACTTCATATATCTTTGGTTAGGCCTCATTTAGATTATGCTGCACAGTTATGGTCACCGTATTACAGAATGGATATACTAAATGCATTGGAAAACGTACGAAGGCGGATGACAAAATTGATCTCATGTATCAGAAATCTTCCCGATGAGGTTAGACTGAGGGCCTTGAATCTGCACTCTCTAGAAAGGCGTAGAATTAGGGATATGATTGAGGTGTATAAATGGAAAACAGGAATGAATAAAGGGGATGTAAATAGCGTGCTAAAAATATCTAGCCCAGAGAGAATTCGCAGCAATGGATTTAAGTTGGAAAAATTCAGATTCAGGAAGGATATAGGAAAGCACTTGTTTGGTAATAGAGTTGTGGATGAGTGGAACAAACTCCCGAGTACCGTCATAGGGGCTGGGACGTTGTGTAGTTCTAAAAATAGGTTAAATAAATACATGAGTGGGTGTGGGTGGGTGTGAGTTGGACTTGACCAGCTTGTGCTACTAGGTCAGTTGCCGTGCTCCTTCATAGGAAATGGAACCTGACCTGACTACCTTAAGGCATTGGCTTAAGCCGGTGAGTGAATTTGACCTGCCAGTAGGCCTGCTGCAGTGTTCCTTCTTTCTTATGTTCTAATTGGGTCACACGTGTGGTGTCCATCGGACTGTTGTAGAAGTGTGTGTTGGGAAGAGTGGCATTCTCCTCCACATATTCAGGTGTAATTACATGTATGAGTAGGGACAGATCAGTAGTTCCATGTGTGATAGCAGGAATGGCTAGCTCCTCCACAACTGGTATGTGTGATGGCATTCTGGTGTCACCAGAATAATTTGCAGCGAGGTGGGGCTCTCCCACACTTTGCAAAGATGGAGTCACAGGTGGTGAGCTGGCTGGCCTCAACCTCAGTTGCCATCAACGGACTGTTATCTGGTTTTGATCAAAGGTTGTTTAGGTTCCATTTGCAGTGTTTATGCCAAACTGTAACCCCAACTTCCCTACAGTTAATACATTTGAATTTATGACTGTCAAGCCCCACTGTGCATTACCTAGGGGGATGTTCCCCAGCACACTTACCACACACTTACCACACAGGGGGCTGATACACCTAAATGGGTAGGAAAAGTAGGCATGGCAACCAGATAATCCCAGGGGGGGCATAAACCCCCCAATAAATTTGGTCTTCCTTTTAAATCTTTTGATTTGATGATATGTTTACGTTGAGTTAAATATGATGGGTCCGTAGAAAGTATCCAAACATTTGATGCTGACCCATTTTAAAGTAAAAGGGGAAAAAAAAATTTTTTTAAAAAAAAAAAAAAAATTAGTACTGTATAAAAAAATCAGGAGCTTACATGCAAAAAGGGGGGTTTTTAACAACAGCAAAGGTTGTAAGTATGCAATATGAGCCTTCCCTTGTATGCTTAAAAAGAAAAAGAGAGAGAGAGAGAGAGAGAGAGAGAGAGAGAGAGAAGAGAGAGAGAGAGAGAGAGAGAGAAAAAGGGGGGGAAAAAAATTTAAAAAATTTAGTAGACATAAAGCACTTATCAGAATAAGGCTTATTAAGTGTTTAAAAAAAAACTCCTAACTAACCATGTTGCAATGACAATGGGACAAAATCACTCTGCCGACTTCTTTGAGTTATCCCAGGTTTCCCCAATGTTACTATGTATCTATGTATGATATTTGTATAACTGTAAGTATGTGGCCCCCCAAAACCTGTTACCCAAATGGAAAAATTCACTCCCCCCCACACATTTTTGTTTAAAAACCCCTGGGGTTTTTGAAAAAATCATGGGGCCCCCCCCTGTATGGTTTAAAAATTGTTTTAAAATTACACTGAGGAGGCAAGGACACACCCACACACCGTATCGTTATAAACTTTCAAAAGGGAAGGGAGTTTCAAGGACAAACCACCCCACACCTGTATCGTTATAAACTACACTGAGGAGTCAAGGACACACCACACACACCTGTATCGTTATAAACTACACTGGGGAAATAAGGACACACCACACACCTGTATCGTTATAAATTTACACGGGAGGAGGCAAGGACACCCCCACACAAACCTGTATCGTTATAAAGTTACACGGGAGGAGGAAAAAGGACACACCACACACACCTGTATCGTTAAAAACCCCGGGGAGGAGGAAAGGGACAAAACCACACACTATCACCAGAATATACTGCTGGTAAAACTAATTTTAACATATATACAAAACCAAATACCGAAAATAGTATCATTAAGTCATATGTCTAAGATACCCCGATGAGATAATGAGATAAGTAGCTTTTTTCCTTATATTAGCAAGTGTGGGTAAGCGATCGCTGATGTTGCTGAAGCGGGCCCTTGACGACAGCGCCATCTGTTGTCACCGCTAGAACTGGGAATTTAAAGAGCGCGAAAAATTTTTCGATGAAACTTCTGTCTTCACAAGTTCTGTCGCGTCTGGGCGTAAACCCAAGCTTTGCACAAATTTATGAAAATTAAATTGTTGCAGGGAGGAAAAGGAGAGAAGACAAACCTGTACGGGGTGCTGGAATTGCTGATAGAAGAGCAGGAGAGGAAGTTGGGGATGGTGGTGAGGGTTGCGCTAGCTTGGCTGGCAGGGCTGCTGGGGGTTGGTGGGTGTTCCCCGGAGAATAAACAGCTTGGGCCTAATTTTTTTCACCCACCTAAACGGTTCAAAGAAAAAAACAGGTTAGGTAGCTAGGAAGGCAGGAACATTTATTCCATCTGAATATAGCCACTGCCACCCACTGGTGCGAGCTGGCATTCCCCCAAATTTCCTCAGCCATGTTAGGGCTCAGTTGCCCAGGCGGACATTTTCCCGTTTTGGGTTGTAATTCCGAAACTTTTCCTAGCTGGATGCTATCGTTCAACTATATGCACGATCGGGGTGTCTTTAAGTTGTCTGTTTTTTAAAGGAACTGTTCTTCCAATGAAGCACTGTAGAAAGATAAATGAAATACACAGGTGGAGGAAGTGACTTTTAGGGGGGGGAAGGTGCGGGACACTGGTCTTGCCTAGCGAGATAAGATAAGATTTATTGGGAGAAAAAATCATATATAAATATTGCGGGAGGGGTTTTAAAAAAATTACCTTAGATTAAGTTGGGTGAGGTTTATAAGTTAGGATAGCCCCCCAAAAAATATATATTGTTTCATCATTGTTATTGAAAAAAATATTAAAAAAATTTTGGAAAAAAATTTTCGAAAAGTCCTGTTTTTAAAGGAAATTTGGCCTATTCGGCAAGCTAGGCACACACGCACGCACGCACACAAGGAGGAGAAGCAAGAGACTACATAATAGGAACACTTCAGTCTAGGGGCACAAGGTGGTAATTGCAGGATGTATAACCCACCACAGAACAGCAGGAGGGGCCCAAAGGGAGGAGTTTACGAGAGTAATAGAGCGATGGTTTACACACTGACTGAAGTGGCCAGAAGGGCCCAAAAGAGGTCAAAACTGCTGATTATGGGTGACTTCAACCCCAAGGAAATCGACTGGGAAAACCTGGGGCCCCAAAGGGGGCCCAGAAACATGTAGGGCTAAGATGATGGAGGTGGTTGGAAAACCCTGCACCAACACGTAAAAAACACTACCAAAAGAGAGGAGAGGGTGAACCTCGAAAATCGACCTAATATTCACCTTGGGTAGTGCAGACTTTAGGGCATCACATATGAAAGACCTCGGGGCCAGTGATCATTTGGGTTTTGAGCTGATTACAATAGAGTTTCAAGTGGAGAAGGAAGCAGGAAGGGGGAGAATGGGCCAAACTACAAGAGAGGGGGCTAAAAAGGCATGAAGAATTTCCTGCACAGGGGTTTAGTGGGGCAGAGAGCTGGGAAAAGGGAAAACAGTAAACAAGATGATGAAATATGTGACAACAATATGCAAGGGGAGGAGAGGTTTGCACCCAAGGGTAACAGAAATAACGAGAAGGGGGGAGCTCTTGGTTCCCCCAATGGTGTAGAGGCCAAAACCAAGTGCACCAGGGACAGGAGAGAGAGAGGGGGGGGTGATTGCATTTTTTGACTGTGAAGGTTTTTCACGTTCCACACAAAAACTAGGCAAACGCTGGGGGACAAGGCAAGGATAACAGGAAGGACTGCAATTGATCAGGGAATACTTGTCGGGAAGAAAACAGCGAGTCATGGTAATGGCGAGACGTCAGAGGGGTGTTTGGGACGAGGGGATTCACAGGGGGGTCCAGGCCCGGGCGTTCTTGGTTTTTTGGGAACGAGGGGAGGGAAGGGAATAGACTTGATGTGTTCCTGTTTGCAGATGATGAAAAGTTAGAAGAATTCAATGGGACGGGACCAGGCAGAACAAAGGATTTGCAGGCTGGTTTCCAGCAATGGCTCCGGGGTTTAAAAACCCCACCATGGGCAAAGTCATGATGATTGGGGAAGGGCAAAGAAGACCCAAATGGAGTACAGCTTGGGGGGCCAGAGACAACAAACCTCACTCAAAGAAAAGGATCTTGTGGTGAGTATAACACCGAGCACATCTCCTGAGGCACACATCAACCAAATAACTGCTGCAGCATAGGGCGCCTAGCAAATCTAAGAACAACTTTTAAAAATCAAAAAGGAATCGTTCGGGAACCCTGTACATGTTTACTTTTGAACATTTTGGGAATATGGCACCAGTTTGGAACCCACCCCAGCCAAGCACGAAAGGGAAACTAGATGGCCCCGGAGCAAAGGGGGAGTCCTAGGAGGGGTTTAAGAGAAACGACCTGACGACACTGGAGGACGGGAGAATGGGGGTATGGTAAAGACATACAAAATACTGAGAGGAATCGACAAGGGGGACAGAGACAGGATTTTCCCAGAGATGGGACACAGCAAAAAGGGGGACACAGTTGGAAGTTGAAGACTCAGATGAATCACAGGGATGTTAGGAAGTGACGTAGTAGGCAGGGGATCCATACATAGCTTTAAGAAGAGGTAGATAAAGCCAGGGAGGGGAAGAGTGACCAGTAGCACCCATAGAAGAAGGGGGCCGGGAGCGGAATCGGTCCCTGCAACCAGAACTGGTGAGTACAACTAGATGAGTACACACACACACACACACCTCTCTCCCCCCCCTTTTCAAATCCCCCTTTTCTCTCCCCCTCTCCATCTCTCCCCCCATCTATCTTTCCCCTCTACTATTCCCTTCTCTCATCTCTCTTTTTCCCTCTCCCTTCTCTCTCTCTCTCCCTCCTTTCACCTTCCTTTCCTTTCTCACCTTACCCCCTCCCTCTCTCTCTCTTTCCCCCTCACTCATTCCCCTCCCTTTTCTCTCCCCCCAAAAAAAAAATTTGGGGGAACTCGAAGGACCCAAGGATCAGAGGAGAATGGTTCTGGTGGGGGAAGAATGGATGGAAGAGAGTAAAAGGAGGGAAAAAGAGGGGAGAAAACTGGGGAGAGCTTTCGGAAACGGGAAAAGAGGTTGGAGGAAAAAAAGACGGGAGTCACAAGTCGAAGCTGCAGAGCCAGGATAAGGGTCCAAAAATGAGGTAAACAGCAAGTGGGTTACGGGGGTACTGACCAGAAAAAACACAGTATCTGAAGCTGGTGCCCCCCTACTGAACGATGGGCCCAACGGGAAGGAAGGAGAAATAAACGAAAAGGCCCCTATCAGCCTACCAAGCAGGGCCAAGGGGGAAGGAGAAGAGCAGCTGGGTGCAGGTGGAGAGGGGGATAGGTCAAATGCAGAGGCACAACCATGCCACCTACAGCTACGGGAAAATTTAAGGGAGAAATCCATGTACAGACAGGAACCAGAGTCACAGAGGGAAAGGCAATGGGAGGAGGAGAGGGCGAGGTCAGTGTTTATTCAGGGCTCCAGGAGAGCGGGGGAAAGGGACACACACTGAAAGACAGCAGGCAGAAAGGAGATTGAGAACAGGCAGAGTAACAAGAGCAACACACAGAACCATCCCCAGAACCCCACAACCAATCATGCTATCCCAACACAAACCAAAACCCCCACCCAACACTTGTATAGAATCCCGGGTACACTGCCAGGCCCCCCCACCCCAACAGACCCCCCAAAACACAGTGTTGGAGAGGAAACTGAAGGTATGGTACACCAACGCTGACGGAAAAAAAATAAGGGGAGGATGGCATGAAAGAGTAAAAAGAGGCATCACCGGACATCATAGCTCTCACATAAACCAAGCTCACAGGATGAGAAAAGATGCCATTTTTCCAACGGGATATCAGATCCTGAGGAAAGACAGAGGGAAAGAGGAGTGGAAGAGCAGCTGATCAAAACCGATGGGATTTTGATGAGCTGGAGAGGAGACAGAGGAGAGGAAAGAGAACATAGTAGGAACGCTTCAGTCGGGAGGCCCCAATGGTAATTGCAGTATGTATAACCCACCACAGAACAGCAAAAGGGCCCAAAGGGAAAAGAGTATGGTGATAGTAATAGAGCGATGGTTAAATGGTGAAGGGGCCCAAAAGGGGCCACAAGCAGGGCGGTACTGATCATGGGTGATTTAAACCACAAGAAAATCGATTGGGAGAACTTGGAGCCACATGGAGGCCAAGAAACGTGCAGGGCTAAGATGATGGAGGTGGTACTAGAAAACCTCATTTACCAACACGGGGAACTACCAGAGAGAGCGGAGGGATAACCAGGAGATGACCTAATATTCCCCTTTGAGAGTGCAAAATTTTGGGGACATCACAGGGGAAAGCCCCCTTGGGGCCAGTGACTGTGGTTTTAAGCTTCGAATAAACAGAGAGTTAAAGGGGAGGGGGAGGAAGGGCGGGACGAATTAAGCCAAACTACGAAAAAGGGGACTATGTGGGCATGAAGAACTTCGTGAATGGTTTTAGGGGGAAGAGAACGGGCCCAAATTTGGGATCAAAGATACCCAGATGTTGCACATGTGTCTTAATTTTTTTACTCTTTAAAAAGTCCACTGAAAACAAACCCCCTTTACTCATGAATTTATCCAACCTAAATTTTAAAAACTCCCAAGGTGCTAGCTTCAATAATACAAGGCTGATAAATTAGACACATATGCAATGGAAATAAATTATAAATTAAGTTATGTGTTTATTAAAACACATGCATTGAAAATTAGGTTGAGAAATATTTTGTTAGTGGGATGGATTGTGAAGGACTGCCAGTATGGGCCAGGGCCCTGTTGCAGTGTTCCTCCTTTCTTATGTTCTATGTACTTTTATTAAAAAGTTTCCCACACAGGGCTTCATAGTCCATAAAAGGGGAGAATCGTGAAGAACAGGAGTTTGAGGTAATCAGTCCTCAGCCTGATTACTGTCTAACAGCAACATCTTGGTATTTTAATACAGGGAATTCTTCACTTGCCTAACCCTTGGCCACCACCACTTCCACATTGGCAAATGTGACACCTGCTACTACTGCTGCACCTCTCCTGCCTATATAAAGTCACTTCTTCACACATATGTTGTATTTTTTCAAGATTGATGGACTGACAACATCAAGTAAAGGGTTTGGGACTGATTAATCATTCTCCTTTTATGGATGATGAAGACTATGTGGCGAAACTTTTCCCCAATAAAGATATCCAAGTGTTGCATCTGTGTCTAATTTCCCAACTTGTCGGTTCTCTGAACCATTCATATGCAATTGTGAGAACACACACACAGAACACTGTGGAGGTGTATAACTGGAAAACAGGAATTAATATAGGGATGAAAAAGGGTTTGATAAACATATTGGTTGATAAAAAATGAGTGAGGGGGGTTTGATTTGAGGGGGTATTGTTAGGGGGATGGATTGTAAAGGGACTTACCTAGTATGGGCCAACGGGCCTGCTGGGTTCCCCCTTTTCTTATGTTTTTAGGGGAGGAACACTGCAAAAGGGACTACGGGCCCCTGCAAGGCAGGCCCTATCAAAATCACCATCCCCGAATTACCCCCGCACCCATGACACCAATCAAACCCATTCTTCTTTGTATTGACTGAGATCTGTTTGTGATAACAGTCTCAGTCCAAAAAAGTATGAGATGTGTTTGGACTTGATAAAGCCCAACAAACGAAAACGACTTCTGGGGAGAAAATGCAGAGAAACTGTTATTCTTGAAGAAAAACCCTTTCCCAAAAATAAACTTTAAGTATTACAAATGTCAATTGATTATGTAATAAAAGTATTATGTATTAAAAGTATTATGTAATGAAAGTATTTGCCATGTGGTAAAAAAAAAAAAAAATCAGGTGTTTTTTGACCGTCCTGAAAAACCGCATCCGCATCCGCCCGAATGTGAAGATGTGACATCCGAATCCGCATCCGCATTTTACTGTAAGCAGATATCCGCATCCGCATCCGTATTTTACGTAAGTAGATATCCGCACCACATCCGTTTTTACTGTAAGCAGATATCCGCATCCGCATCCGCAAAATAAGTAAGACATCCGTATACACATCCGCATACCGGATATCTAAATTTTCATCCGATATATCCCAAACACACACACACACACACACACACACACACACACACACACACACACACACACACACACACACACACAAAAATATATATATATATATATATATATATATATATATATATATATATATATATATATATATATCTCAATCAAACAAGACTGTCGAAGAATAAAAAGAAATGAGGACTGGGGGTTGAAACCGTGGTCCGAGATTACCGCTGATCTACTGAGCTTCTAAAGGAAAGTTTCTCAAAAGGCACTGTCGTGTTCAGTCTGTACTATCAGCTACATTCTGAACCCCGCTGTCCTTTTTGCAGCCAGTAGCATTCGAAGGAGGTGAGGGTTGATTTGCTTGCAATGGAGCTGGTCAACATAGAGACATTAGTAGGAGATAATAAGATGAGCTAAGATTAAGATGTGAATTAATTAATCTTAAAATATTATTTATAACAGAGACCTGAAAGATAGAGAAAAGCCTCGAATGCTACATATGAGGCATAAATTGTTCCACACGAGTAGAAAAAAACTTGGGGTTTGCTGAAAGTCGCCCTCCATATCTGGTCTGGCTTACGAAAAAAATTTTACTACATATACTGCAAACATTCGTATAAACAATTTTATCATAATTTGCTTTTATTTTTTTTTACCCATAAGCCTTTATTGGGAAAAGGGGCTGTTTTCCAATAAACTGAAAATAATGTTAGTTACGTAGGGGGCAGAACAGAAACTTTTGGCGTTTTTTTTCAGCGTTCAAAAGCGAATTTGGAAAATTTCATCGTTTTTATAAATTGCTTTCCCCATTTCCTGTTTGGGCAAACGGGAAAAAAAAAATGATATCTTACAGTTGTATATTAAATTAGCATACCACATAAATCTCGAATTCACGAAAGATGATGTTAAAAGATTTATTGCTTAAAAGTGATTGTAATTGCTCCGAATAAAAAAAAAATATAAAATTCAGCAATTTATAAAAAAAACAGAAACAATTATACCTAGAGGAAAAAAATTTTATGTCAGCAGATCATAAAAAATATATTTTAAGTAAAAGGAAAAAAAGAACTAATTTACATTTTTTTCACAATAAAATGACACATTGTTCCACTTAACATATTGTCGGTAATTCTACCAAATTTAAAACAATAATATATTTACAAACTTTGCCAAAGGCTATGTAAACATTTAGCTGAAAAAAAACGAACGAATATAAAAGTTTAAACAGAAAAAAATCTTGATCAGTATTCTTGAGTGATGATGAAAACCGTGAGCATGGGGTTGATCCATAGAATAACATGTGACTAAGATGCTAGCAAACACAAACAAGTGATTAGGATAAACCAGTCACCAGGGAAATTAATTTACCAAAGGGGAAAAAAAATGCAAGCCGAAATAACTGGGGAAAATTAAATAAGTGACCAGGATGAAATAAGGAACCAAGAAAAATTAGGGGAACAATATAAAATAAAAAAAAATGATCACTATATAAGTAGTTTTCTTAGTAGATAAAATAATTGGTAACGGTTTTTTATGCACTCTCAGTATATAATAAAAGAAGACAAACATTGCAGTTCTCCAAGATGACGCTTTTCTTCAAAAAAACACAGCTGACATTGTAATGTCTGTGACAGCAGCAACTTGTTTAACTAATGATTGTTTAATTAAAATTACACTCGATTATTCATGGGTTTAAAAAAGGGGAAATTTTTAAAAATCAAATTGCTCCCCTGCAACACACCCGTTGACCTCATAGTTTTTCTGTGTTCCCAGCGTTCACCGGGCAAAAATTACAACATTACCTTTTGACATTCAGCCAGGTCAAATTCAACAACTTTTGTGTCCCAGAATTCACAAACTCAAGCATTACAACAACAGTTGGGCCTAGACATTCACTAAGATCAAGCATTACAACAACAGTGTTGTCCCAGAACACTAAGGTCAAGCATTACAACAACAGTGTGTGTCCCAGACATTCACTAAGGTCAAGCATTACAACAACAGGGGTGTCCCAGACATTCAATAAGGGTTTAAACATTACAACAACAGTGTGTGTCCGACATTCACTAAGATCAAGCATTACAACAACAGTGTGTGTCCCAGACATTCACTAAGGTTAAAAATTACAACAACAGTGTGTGTCCCAGACATTCACTAAGGTTAAGCATTACAACAACAGTGTGTCCAGACATTCACTAAAATCAAGCAAAACAACAGGTTCCGACATTCACTAAGGTTAACATTACAACAACAGTGTGTGTCCCAGACATTCAAGTGAAGAATTACAACAAATTTTCCGCATATCCCCCACTTTTCCCGCTCTTCCCAGATCAGTTCAACACTCACCAACAGCGCAGAAGTGTTGCTTCTCCCGGGTTTATACACACTTTTGGGCACTAGGGGTATGTAAGATGGCTCAGTGTATCCAGAGGGAAACCCTTTTCCTTGAAAATATCCGGCCATTTTCTACTCCCCCCGCATTTCCTCACTTCTTCAATTCACTAGTCATCCTCCAATTGTTTGGATTTTTCTTCTTCTTCTTCTCCTTCTTCTTCCTTTTTTAAATTTTTATTTTAATTTTGATTTTTTTAAATTTCCCTTATTAATTTCATTACTATTATTTTATTATTCTTATTCTCATTCTTGTTGTTGAAGTTGTTTTGTTATTGATTCACTGGGAAGGGTTTAAAAACGTAAATTTTTCCCCTTTAAAACAAAGGAAGGCAATGAAGTCCCAAACTAAGGGGAGGAACGTCGGCCACCTAGGATCAAGATCCCTTTAGCAGATCAGGGAAATTCCCCTTTTAGGGCTGAAGTGCATTATACAAGCGCCAACAGACGATAGTTCCGTCAAAACACACAGCCCTGCAGAGGGTCATTATCAATTTTAATATACTTGATTACTTGACAATACAGGCCTTCTGGGGATGCGAATCGTTTATGGTCGGTGAACGAAAAAATACTATCTACACTTAGGCTACAAACCTGACACACTTTAAGCTATATGGCTTTTTTAGTCGACTCTATACCAATTTTTAAAATGTGGGATATTCCAAGAAGTTAAAGACTTGATTGTTTATCATGTTTTACATATGAGATGTTTAGCGATTTTTTAGGTTGTCGGGTAAAAAGTTTTGGGGAATTAAATTATAATATAATATTTGTTTTGAGATTTACTACAGGGTTTTCCCAAAATATTCGGAACAAACCCCCCAAAAGGGAAAACCTCATCTCTGGGTTACAACATCAATTCATTTTATCACTGCCCCAGCATTATCAACATGATGCCTAGAGACCATCAAATTTTTTTTTCATGTAACCTGTCATCGTTTGCCCCAGACTAATATGACAGTAAGCTGGTGATTGATGTTATTTAAAGCGCTGGCAACCCCCCCCCCCCTCTCTCTCTCTCTCTCTCTCTCTCTCTCTCTCTCTCTCTCTCTCTCTCTCTCTCTCTCTCCCCCCATCAATTTAATGTTTCGATATTAAACATAAATGAACCGGTGTTCATTCAGACAACAAAGTCGAAACTTAAGTGATCAGTAACTGATCAGTTCTTTAAGAAATGGCTTTTAAAACCCAAAAATAATATTTGTACAACTAAGACTGCTGAAGAAGAATTGAGAATAAGAACCACAGGTAGATGAGGATGATTATAATTGATATCTGCACTAAAAAAAGATCTGCATGGGAAACATTTCTAAGGTAAATATTTATACTAAATATATTTTAATCTAATTAATTTCGTTTATTTTTAAAAAATAGTTGCTAACTAACAGCTTGGTGCTTAGAGAAAATATGGGGGTTGATAGTTTGTCTTGGGGACGGGGGTGACTTAAACTTTAAAAAAAAATGGGGGGATTAAGCAATTTTTGGGATTTTAAAAAAGTGAATGACCTTCATTGATCGGGATTTTCTGAATTGTGAAGCATCTTGTGAGAAAATAGGGGAAAAAATAGGAAACAATGAAGGGAATAAATTGGGTGAAAAATGAAAAAGTGGTTGAGATATAAGCAATGGCTATGGAATGGTCGGGCAACCCCGGATTTTATATATTGGAAAATAATATACCCGAGAACATTATTATAAATTATTAAATCGTCATTATCATTTTTGTATCTTGCAAAGATGTTTCAAACACAGTAATGTAAGTCCTCTAGCACATTTCTCACAGAAATTTTGACCTAATGTGCAGGAAACCTTAAATTCACCTAGGCTTTCATTTTCTTTTTAAATTTTGAAAAAAACAGAGTAACTTTAAAATTCCAAAAGAATAAGGTAGGTCTGGATCGGTACTAATGTTAGTGCATTAAAATCTCTAGTAATGATTGAGAAGAATGAGTTTTGTAATAATAATAATCCTGTAAGGTGGGACTTGTCCTTAAAAATTTTAAAATGAATTCGCGAGGCCCTTTAAAATTTGTCGCTCACAATTACAAGACGAGTTACGACTAAGGAGCCCAATAAGATGAATTAATTGTAGATGTATGATATTTATGGATGAAAAAAGGGGTCTTGGATAACACCAGAAGAGAATCAGGGAAACACTTCAGAAGCTAATGTTTTTATTTCGAAGAATTTAAACAAAAATTAAGAAATAAAAAATTTGGAGGGGGGACGAGGCAAAATCCTCTCCTTTTTCGAGACTTGGAGGTGACGCAAGAAGAAAAAGGTTACCCGGGGATGATTTATAGTTGGATCTTCATGAAGAGTTGCTGAATAAAGTAGAACATATTTTTTATGAATAAAAAGGAATTAAAGAAAAAGTTTTTATTTCATTCCTTCACTGTAGTTTTAAAAAGACAATTTTACGTTTTTTTTTTTAGAAGGGGGGATCTAAAACTGTA